>JAUBOD010001059.1:1353671-1375040 GCA_032353885.1 Nothura maculosa
ACAGGCTGCCCAGGGAGGTTGTGGAGTCTCCTTCTCTGAAGGTCTTCAAAACCCGCCTGGATGCCGCCCTGTGCCACATGCTCTAGGTGTGCCTGCTGGAGCAGAAAGGTTGGACCAGATGATCTCTAGAGGTCCCTTCCAATCTTATAGATTCTGTGATTCTGTGGTTCTGTTATAAAACACACTTGCACATATTGTAGAATGATTTTACATTAGAAAAAAATAATTTGAAATTTCCTCATGTCCTTTCAAAGTGTGAAATGAAATGAATTTAATATGCATACTAATAAGATTCTGCTTGCTTTCTTTAGAGAAAGTATGTATGTTTAAAATGATCTAACACTCATTCTTTCCACCCACTAGGTCATTCCCTTCATTAACAGTGATTAAAACTAAGCTTATATGCTTGCCCTTTGTGCATGAATACTAATGTCTTACTAATGATATTAAAGTACTCTATAGAAAAAACTTGGTCTTCTAAAAAATGGATTCATAGATGGACAGATAGAAGGAGAAGTGACAAATATTACTTATCTTCATATCCCAAACCATGGATATTCACAGCTCTTTTACTATTCAAGATTCAATTCCCTAAGGTAAAACTAGATATGTGTTTGCATTTTGATGGTTTTTAATACTAACAAAGACATTCTGATTTATCAGAAAAATATAGCATATTTATGTGATAGTTCCAGCATGCAACTCATATCTTTTGGCTGCAGTAATGGTCCATATGTTGGACATCCTTTATGCAACCCAGTGATACATCATTAATTGTAGCTTCATGCCAGGGCAATTGGCAGGCTCTGTGGACAGTGACAACAACTACTGCCTCCTAAAATTCTTTGATAAACTGTGGGGAAATTTCCATCTGTCCTTGTAATCTAGAAAAAAATTATATAGCTTTCAGGGAGTACAGCATGCTTATGCTTTAGAATGGCTTCCCCCACAGGCTTGCTGTGGGGGAGAAAGTTTGCTTCATAGATAGCAGAAAAAAAGGATAAAGAAACATGCCTCTTTAGAACTCGAGAATCATTTTCCTGTGATAACTGTTTTTTTTTAAATGCTATTAATTTAAAGTTCAACCTTTAGCTACTGATTTGCAATATCCTCTGGATGATTTTTTTTGGCAATAGCAACGTTTAGGGAAAAAAAAAAATCATTTCCCAGATCCTAAGTTCCCATATACTCTTGAAAACTCTTAACATTGAAAAAGACTTGATATGATTACTTATGCAACAAAGAAATGAAACCTCTTAGATACTGAAATCTGAGCAGTTAATACATTCAATGTCCACAGCACCAAGAATTTTCTAAGGTATATGATGTCTCAGGAATTCTTTTTTACTTTTTTGTGTACTCTGAGCATTCCAAAAGCTTGAATACAATTGCAAGTTTGTAAGAAATACTCACAGACTTAGTGACAAATTTAAAAGAGATTTTTTTGGAGGCAAATGGAAGCTGGGATATGGTTTATTGATTTTCTCTTAAAAATGATTTTTTCCTGCTAAAGTTCATACTTGCATGCATACTTGCCTGATAGCTACAGTTGAGATAATGACTGAAATTATACCAGTTTATACCAAATGGAGATTTTTCTCACAATTTCCTAATATTTGTTCCATCTATGGCATTGGGTATCACCAGTCAGTCTGATGGTTGGGCCCTCATTACAGAATCATAGAATCACAGGACAACTGAGGTCAGACAGGGTGTCCGTGAACATCATCTAGTCAAACATCTTGTTTAAGGTCAGCTAGAGTCCATCGTCATATCCTGATCGTTTTTGAATATCTCCAAGGATGATGTCTTAGCAATCTCTCTGGGCAGTTTGTTCTAGTGATCAACCATTTTGACAGTGAAAAAAATGTTTTCCTTTGTTAACTAGGAATTTCCTTCATTTCAGTTTGTGCTAACGCTTCTCATTCTGTCACTCAAGCTCCCTCCCAGCAGGTATTTAGACAAAAGATGCACTGTCAGCCTGTTCTTCTCCAGATTGAACACTCCCAGCTCTCTCAACCTTTCCTCATATGATAGTTGCTCCAGCTCTTTCACTGTCTTTGTGACTGGACTTGATCCAGTAAACCTTTATCTATCTTGTACTGAGGGACCCAGAACTGGGCTCAGTTTTCCAGATATGTCTGCTTTCCATTAGACTGATTTTATGACCTTAACTTGCTACTAAGAGAAAAAAAATGGTGCTAATCACATAGTCTTAGTATGACCATAAGAACACATCAATTCAGTGCTAATTACACTAACACTAATGCTTGACCTGTCTAGATCTGTAGTTACATGTTGGAAAAATGCTATAAGATTTCCAGACGGGTACATTAATTTACCAACCTATTATGATAACATGAAAAGTGAAGAAAATAAGATATTTAGGCTTATTTATTGCAGTGAATCCAGAAAATACATCTCTGTTCTTTTATCGAGTGGCTGTGGGCTGAAATGTGGCATACATTTGGGAAAAACAAATCAAGGATTATTTAAGTAGTTGTTTACTTCAAGAAATGCAAAACATGCTGGTTGAGAAGCTGAATCATTAAAACAATTGCAATGGGACATCGTGCTTTTCACACTGAGATGAAAATCTTTACATAGATCATCTAATCTGTTTATACTCTATTTTCCACCATGGAATCATATCATTAAGGTACTGAACCTAAAATTATCATAAAAGTTGTCAGTCAGAGTGACCCACAGCTAGCTTCTTCATAAGCTTTTACCAAGAGATTACATCTTAAATTATTTATAATACTATGCTTTTGTATTTACACTCCCATCTTTCCTAGAACTGGGTGTATAAAGGGAGAGGTTTTTGTTTACTTGCAATATTTCATTTTGTTATGCAAGGATAAATTTTGTAATTTGCAGTGAAGATGGGTAATCATCATGGTTGTTTCCCGTCCTCCTGTGGAAGAGCGCTCCAAAATTCCTTCCGTCAACATGACTGCCTGCCTGGCTGACAGCTCCACTGCCCTGGAGGAGTAGATCTTTCCAGGAAGACCTTTATTATAGAGAGAATTTTTTTTTTCTTGAAGGAACCTGGATTTAGCCAGTTCATGGCTTTGAAGATTAGGATTAGGAAATGGAATATGATTCAGTATTCACTGAAGAGCCAATGTAATATTCACAACACTGGGATAATGTCTCCAAATTGTCTTATTTTGCTTAGCAAGTGGAGTGATACATTTTGGTTAGCTGCCCATTGAAGGCTATCATTGGCATTCCCTGCACAGAATCTGATAACTGTGGAGCCTGGAAGCCATGGATATGTGCAAAGCCATTGCCAAGTCAGCATCTGAGAGGATGTTCATAGGAACAGCCTGCTGGCTCATCATGGATGGAAGAATTTATTTTTAACAGATTTCATACTTGGGAGGATTTCAGCTAACCCTGAGACTGTGAACTCTGCTGCTGATTGGAAAGAGGCTCCTTTGTTTGAGGACAATGTCACGGCTTTGACGAGTTCTTCTACTGTGTCCCTCTTGGTTTAACGTTGTCTCTGCCTTGCTCAGGTTCAGTTTCAGCCAGCTGAAATGATGGGCTCAATTCAGGAGACCATGTCTTGCAGACATTGAGGCAGATAGGAAGTAGTGTTTCTAGGATCTGATGCAAAAGACAGTTTGAACTGAGAGCCACTTACATACTGTTCGCTGTGGTGCTTCAAAAATATCTCCTGGTGGACTTAGATGTATGCCTGCCAGAGCAAAACAGAAGACTAGAGAAGCTCATCCGCAAGGGTTCCAGTTAAGAGGCATGGGTACCAGTCACAAATCTTTTGTCTCATTCTCGGTTAAGTGATTTGATCAGACTTTGTAGGGCTTTCCCTTTGCAGAAGGAAGCTTCATGAGGGCTAGTCCAGCAAACACAGATGAAAAATCTGAAAATACAAGAATGCGGATTTTAGACAGCCTGTGAGTAACATGTTGCAAGTATGAAAACAGGCAGATTTGTTCCTTCGCACTCCTTCTCTCTTAAATATGGTTTGAACTTCATTAACAAACAATATAATGGCTGTTTTATATGGAATTAGCTAATCATCCTTTGTCACTTTCCTCTGAACAATGAGTTACAAAAAAGGAAAAGTATTAATATGAGATGCAAAAAAAGCTTTGACTTTTTTCAATTCTGTATATTACAGACATCTATTTAAATAAAAACATTAAAATTTGTTAAAGTATTCATTTCTCCATCTATTTACATTTCAAATATATATTGATTAATCTGACACTGGCAATAACAACAAATTGATCAAAATGCACAGGAGAGGACGCTTTAAAATAATAGATTTATTTATAGATAGTAAAGTTTCTGTCCATGCAGACTGACAAGTCAAGAATAAATTGGATAGAATTTTATAAATATGTGAAGTTAAGAAATTGCTTTCTCTGAGTGCTAGTCTTTTCATTTCTGCATCTAAAACAATCATTGAAGAACTGCTGATTTTTAAAAAGCAAAGAACACACAACCTCACACTTAAGTGTCGTATCTTCTACAGGAAAAAAGAGCTATAGAGATATACATGCAGAAAGAGTTGGTGTTTTAGATACAGAACCATCCATAATGTTTTCAAGAAAGTTGTTTAGATATTTTTGTGAGGGAGGAGATTTCTTAGCAAGAGAGATCTGTATAGAGATGAGGGATCCTATGAAATAATATCCTTATGCTATAGAGCTGCTATAGTTTCACCCATGGATAACTACATGTTGCTATTGTTCCCTGATGCTGAAAATTGAAGCCTTATTAGCTGACAGAGCTATTTACGAAATTCAGCAATGGGATAAGAATCTATGCATTTTGCTGCATTTCAAGCAAAGAGTGATTCATTTAAGGGACATTCAGATTCTGAAATTGTTAGGGTTAGTAAGCATGTAAATTTGATGTGAGTTTAGAAAATTCCTCTGAATTATCGCATCAGTTTCAAAGTCCTGAAAAAAGACCTGGGAAAAAGAAATGAATCCACTTATCTGTAAAGAAGATATGGTCCAGAGTTTTTTAAGCATCCCTGAAGATGGAGATGCCAAAAAGTCTTTGCAGGCTTCTCCTGCCACGATAAACACTGTCACTACAAAAGCTTACATGAGCTATAATACATGTCTATGTGCACTGCTCTCCACTGATTTTGCCTAGTGACTCCAAATAATTATGGATTTATTATTAGTGTTTCTGTTTTGTGTCCAGTGAGTTTGATTAAATCCTGTGGAGCAACAAGAAATTGTGATTACTATATGACTCATGTTTTACAAAGACTAGGTGTACGTCTATCTGAAAAACTGAATAATTTTGAAAAAAAAAAGAAAAAAAAGGTATCCCATACAACAGCTCACTCTGGAACTGTGCACTGAACAATACTCAGTAGAATTTCATCCACTCAGCAAGGAAAACATTTCTCAGATTAATAATTGAGAGCAAAGGTTACATTGCTGAAGTGCTGGAAGATCAAGAAAAGGGTCCAGAATGAAAATGGATTACAGAGTTTACAGAGGCACCATCACATGAGAGAATTACATATAGACTACAAAATAACTATAATAAATTTGAAGAGATCTGAGGACAATTCTGGGGATTTATCAAACCTTGAAAATAGGTCATGTATGTAAGTACAAAAGTTTAATACACTCCAACCCTGGTCTCTGCTTCTCTTTCTTTTTTCTTCCTTTCTGACATTATGCTTTGGCATACAAGTAGAAAAAAATAGATATAAAGGTAAAGTTTGAATGACCATTTTCAATATGAATAGGTAAATAGCAATCTTCATAGTACTTCTGTGCAGAGATAATACTCACTGTTATAAAAAACAGACCTGCATTTAATACTGCTTCCTATCATCATTATATTTTTTTTCTTTTTCTTTCTGTATTTGGTAGTATTAAATTAATTAAAATCTGGTATTAAGAAATAATACCGCCAATTTCTTGGAGGTTATATAGGCATAGCTTTCATCATGGTAGGGCATGTGTGGGGAAGTCCACATTGCAATGTACTTTCAAAAGCCTCTAGGAATCAGTTGCTGTTCTGAGAGGAATATGTACATATATGGACATATGTCTACATGTCACATAAAGCTGGTCATTCGGATGCCACAAAAAGTCTTTGTCATACTATTTGGATCCGACTGATTCCCAAACAGAGCAGAGTATAAGTAGCTTTGTAGACAGATAACAAGATGTTAGACAGTACAAAGATGGACTCGGCAGCAGTCTCAGAAGAACTGGCTCAGATCCAGCCCACCTAAATTTAGTATTGATCTATTCACTTGAAATAACTCTATCTACTGCAGAAGAAACTTGGAACACTTCAAATTCAATTTCAGTTATGTGTCAGCTATTAGTTTTTTTGAATCCTGTCTTTACCTCAGAACAGCTAAGTAGAAGGGTTGTATGGATGAAGATACATAGATAAAATATACATTTTGTGTAAAAGAAGAGATGTACTAGGAAGAAAAGCAGAGCAAATTGCTGAAGAAATGCCAAGCAGAAAGAGCAGTGGTGTCACACGGGGCTGTTGCTCTAGCTGGACACATACTGAGAAGGTTAATCAAAAGTCTCTTAGTTTTCAAAGAGATTGAGAATTTGGAATACTTGATTGAGAGACAAGTTGTTTTTTTACAGTCCATTCAAAGGTGGTAATACATATACCATTATTAAACGCACTACATATTCTTAAGTGCAAATATATTTCTGACAAAAAAAGAGGGATTTTTTTTATACATCAATTCTGCTGTGGAAGATATCACTTATAACTAAATAATTAAAAAAATACTTAAATGTACCTGAGGTGCTCACATGTAAAAATAACCGTTCATCTGCTGCTTTATCTTGGCTTAATCCTAACCACTGTATATCTCTTTGTTCAGCTCTCCATTTTCTCCTTCCCTGGAGTAGTACTCTTGTAGAGACAAGGCCAAGTCTTGAACTACTAAGCTTAAGAGGAGTCAAAAAGTGATTAGGATCTCTGAAAACATCTATACATTTTATAGAAGCATCAAGTTCCTTGAGCAAGCAGTCTTTAAAAAAATCACAATGACTGTAGTTCCTATATTAATCAACTGTTCATTAGTCAACTTCTGTATTAGTCACTCAGAAAGAGACAAATTTGTGTTTAATTGATTCTTCAGCCTGAGAAAATTCAAACTACTGGTTCAACTACTGGTTTTGTGTGCAATTCTGGGCTCCCCAGTATAAAAGGGACGTGGAACTTCTAGAGAGGGTCCAGTGGAGAGCTACAAAGATGATTAAGGGACTGGAACATCTCTCATATGAGGAAAGACTAAGTGAGCTGGGCCTGTTTAGCCTGGAGAAGAGAAGAGAGGAAGGGTTAAGCTCTTCTCATTGGTGGCCAGTGACAGAACAAAGGGAAATGCGTATAATTTGAAACACAGGAAGTTCCATCTCCATGTGAGAAGAAACTTCTTTCCTATGAGGACGACAGAGCCCTGGAAAAGGCTGCCCAGGATGTTGTGGAGTCTCCTTCTCTGGAGGTCTTCAAAATCCACCTGGATGCCACCCTGTGCCACATTCTCTAGGTGTCCCTGCTTGAGCAGGGGTGTTGGACTAGATTGTACTAGATGATCTCTAGAGGTCCCTTCCAGCCTTAAGCGTTCTGTAATTCTGTGAAATGAATGCCCTGAGCACTGAGCAGATGTCGGATAGTGCAAGTGGAGTTAAAGGTGAGGGGAGACTTTTCCTGTTGGTGCTGACCATGAAGCCATGAATTTCTAAGTAAGTGAGCTATGACTTTCAGCACCACAATTACAGGAGAATTATGCCATGCCCTTCTCCCATGAGTGCCTTTAAAACTCTGGATAAACTTTTCAAAGACCCAAATGATTACCCTAGACTTTATAGTACAGATTAGCATAAAATCTAATCTTTTTCCCTTCTCCCTAATTTAATTCCATCAACTTAAGTGTACATGAATTTGATGGGCTACTGTAAGTTTTATTACATTACACTGGCATCGACTACATGCTATATGATGAATCTGAAGAGGAGAAAAAATGTTATTAAGGAGCAGCAAATAATACTGAGTGTGGGAAAAAAACCAGTCTTGCTTTAAGACAGAGTGACATCTCAGATTCCTGAGGAAACGGACCTTTTAAGATCAGTTAGATGGGAACTCACTGCATGGAAAAAGATTACTCTAAATAACCACAGAATTATGTAATTTAGGTTGAAAAGGATCTGCAGTAGAACTCCAGATCCCTCAAATAAATACTAAATTCAGGATGCTCAAATATAGTCTAGTTGTGTTTTGAAAAATTTAGAGGATATATATTCCACCACTTCTCTGAACAGCCTCTTCTACTGCTTAACCATTCTCTGGGTGAACAGTGTTTTTTCTGTATCAATCCTGTTTTGGAATTTCCTTCACTTGTAATCAGAGCTTCTGGTTACAAGCTTCTGTAACTGCACTTCTGTGGACAGTTTGTCTCTATCTTCTTTAAAAATCCTCTTTAGTGGATGACTGCAATTAGATCCTCCCTTCTCCTTCTTGTCTACAGACTGTACAAATAAAAATAAATTATATTCTATGAGAAAGGCTATTTTGATATGTTGAAAAATAATCTATGAAAATATACATTTATTAGACAAAGGTACATACATGTTGATTTGGGGGGAATGAAGGTGCTTTTTTCTAGAGCAGCACTGACATTTCTTTGATTTCACCTCAGTTTAGAGTTACATTTTGTCAATGTTTATCAATCACACACATCATATTCATATGTGATACTTCATATCACAGCTCATCTATTACTAAGAGATCCTCTCTAAATTCATAGCAGAAGATAGCAGTATTTTCTCCAGCATCAGAAAGTAATTTTTTTTCAGAATCTCACCCTCAAAAGCAGCACTGGAAATTGCAGTCAATTCTTTGTCTGAAAAAAGACAAGACTTTTAGATCAGATTGGCTCATGACTTGACATCATCAGATAGTCAGGTCTGGATTTTGATATCATTTTCTTGAGAAATCTGAAAGACAAATTTCCATTGAATTCACAAATTTAAATTTTTATCTTGTGTTATTTTAGGCACTGTGTTATATTTGGCTTTCAGTCCCTGTACAGAAAGACGTGGATCTTCTGCTTACTCCATGGTAAATCTTTCAGCTCACTTTGATCATACACTGAACATTCAGCACTGAATGTCTGCTCCAGTGATTAAATCAAATTACAGACTCTACCAACTCCGTTGAGCACATGGCTTTCCATTTTGATGGAAGTCTAGTTGTAAACAATGTAATTTAACTGCAGATTAAGACATATTTTAAGACATGTTTAAAACATGCAGATTGAGACATAAGTGTTTACAAGTAGAAATTTAATTTTGAGTTAAGTTTATATTTCCAGTGGAGATTAGGGCCTTAGTCCATTTAGAAGATTATCTAATGGCATTTATGAGTATCTGAGAAGTTTGTGTCACCACTAGGTGCCCATGTAGAAACATGCTACTCTTCAATAAATCATGTGAAATACCTAATTGCCTTATACTGTTATCTTATCTCTCTTAAGACAGCTGTATCAAGACCACAGACATTTCAATAAACGAAGCTGAAAGAACTATTCGACTCATTGCAAATTGGACATCTATATTCAAAGGCTTTCTTGGGAGAATCTCACCATTAAAGTTAGATGAATTGAATCTTGGTAGTTATGTCATGAATATAAACCAAATGACATTTCTTGGTACTGGCCACAGAGAGCACTCCATGTGCACAAATCTGTGCTGTGCATTATTAAGGTACCTTCCTAATCCCTCTGGATAATATTTTGCATAGAATCTACTTCATAGAATTTTACTCTTTCAGATATAACAGTATAACTCTTTTTTACAAATTTATTCTACTCTTTTTAGACCAAGCAGAAAGCTTTTTTTTAATATATACTGACCTGTATTTTCCTATTTCAAATGAGATGACTTTTCTATTCCTGCCGTGTGTTCTTTTGCATGCACTCTCTTTTGAGAATGCTCTTTTTAAACCCAAACAGGGTATTTTCACTTCTAGCTCCAATGCAAATTCCCCTATATAGACACTTTTATTTTTTCATGCTTCTTCCCTGTATCAGAATATTGACTCAGAATTTTTGGGTGAAATTATGTATAATATGCAATGTCTGATTTAATTCATATTCTGTTTTCATGAGGATGAGTTTTCCTCTGACCACAGTAAGTCTCAATAATTCATCTTCTACTAAACATGTTTTTTTTATAGCAGTGTTATTGCTATTGCTTCTGGAAAGACATTGGTTTGTACATCCATATCAATAGCATGTGTCCTGTTTGACTTTTATGGTGCTATAGTTATGCAAATCAGTATTGCTCATTATTTCTTAAGAGATTTCTGTCTGCTGAACTAGAAGAGATATTATCAACTCTTGTACATGAAGTTCATCTTCTACTGATACCTGAAAACTCTTGCTATGAAATTTAATCCTTTCCGATCCAGTTCTGTCTTCTATGTTCCCTTTGGGGCATTTGAAGGGCTCTATTCTTCTAGAGAAAGAGATACGAAGTTTTTTAGATTAAAGCATCGTTTTAAAAGTGAGGTGAGCTAAGGTGAGCAGTTTAGATGTTTATCTTTTTAATATGTAGGTTTGGATGAGACAAATCATATCATTGTACATATCTTAGTTTCCCTCTATAATCAGTAGAGAGCATCTCTATGCTCCTATCTCCTTAGGATAACTCAGTTTACCTGTTCTGGACTTGACTTTAAGATGATTTCAGTGGCTCTGTGGGAATGAATCCCACTGAGGTCCTCAGAAATCATTTCAAAAAATAACTAAAAGTCGTAGTCAGACACTTATGTCCTCTGTTTGACTAAGTTTCTTTGGTACAACACTGATATAGCCATTACCAAGTGCTATTATTTAGATGGGTTTACAGTACAAAAATCTGCATGATGTAGATGTAAATTCAGTGCTTTAATAAATAAATAATTAGATTGAGAACTCTTCAACATATCTGCCCAATTATAGCATATGTCCTTAAAGATAAATCTGTATCTCTTCTCCATACATGGAGCTCTCTATTCCATTTTTTTTGTAATGAGGTGTCAGAACGTCGTGTGTCAGAACGCTCTTGCTCAAAAATGCTCTTGCTCAAAATAAAACCTAAAAAGCACATAAACATCAGCATATTTGATAAATAGAGAACAGCTCCTGGTATTATTAACCTCTCACATAAGAATAGGAAAAAAAAAAAAAAAGAAAAGAAAGCAGATGATTTCTGCTAAAGGAAATTAGAAATACATTTTACCTAAAAGGAATCTTTTAAAAATTCAAGGTGCCTGTACCTTACATTTTTCTGTAGCAATTATTATATTTGCTCTGGGCAAGTGACTAGCTGAGAGTAACTACTGAAATATATTAAGTATCTGTACATCCAACTTGAGTGATGATTCTCTGTGACATCTATGACTCTGGAGCTGTTAACATCTTAGTCATGTCAGTCCTCTTGGTGTGAAACTGAAAAAGAAAAGAAAGAAAAAGAAGCTAAAATAAATCTGAATATCACAAAATAAACACATAATATTTTTAAATCTTAATGAAGACATAAACCTCTACACAAGAACATGAAGATGTTTAAGATAAAAATAAAAGCTGAATGTGTTATATGCCATATAGAGTGATTGCAGATATTAAAACTGAGTGTTTTATAATTGCTCTGGGATTCCATTGGAGACGATCCACCAGTATTGTTCACACAAAATATAGCTCTTTACACAAAATATAGCTCTTCAGCAATAGTTGAAAGTTTCCAGAAATGTAAGGTAATCTGAGAATGTTTATCAATTATTTTACTGTCATAGGGAATGTGTAATCACAGCTTACATTACTCTGATCTCTTTAGAAAAAGTCCAAAAATATCTTGCAAAAACAATACTGGTCTGTTTGCATTCTCAGTTAATTACTATATTCACTTGCGTAGCAACAAAATTAACCATCAGATTGACAAATTCTAACAATGCAAACGAGCTGAAGATCTGCCAACAATCTTCCAGTAAATCTCAAACAGAATTCCAATGTCTAAAATCTATTTACTTAGAAAAGAGTCACATTTTAAGTTGAATTTTTTGTAACATATCTTGACCACAATTATTTTATACAATCAAATCTGTATATAATTAGCTAGCATTACTTAAACTCTTTTCCAAGCAAAGCTATGTAGCATAAAGGTTTTTTTAAGTAAATATTGCTTTAACTGATGTTAGAAACAATAGAAAGATTGGATTTGGCTAACTCTTCATAAAGTTTCTAGTATCTTGCTGCTTATTTTCATTCGCTGAATTAAGATATCAACCCAAGTAACACTGAGTCATTGAAAAACATGTCAGACTGGCCTAGAAATGAAAAATGTACAGGAAGGAAAAACACAAATGAAATTATAATGCAACTGTATGTTTAGCAAATATTTTGCTGCCAAAACAAATTGACCAGCAATAGTGTGTTTATCCCAATTCTCAGCTGGCTTGCTTCTGCTGAGTTCCTAACAGACAGGTGTAATATATATATTTACAGTGCAAATGTTGCATGAACAAATATGAATATGCTCTGGCAGAAAATAAATGTTAGCTGAGAAATTGACCTGTTTTTTTGTGTGTCAGATTAGGAGAAAAAAATGAAACATTTTAAACAATTTCTTTTAAAATGAATTTGTAAATCCTCTCAAGTTGACCTCTCACCAAATAAGGTCATTACTAAATGAAAAAGTACATACTCCTGAAAGCTCTTTCAAAAAGGTAGGCTATTTTCTCTGCTTGTATTGCCACAATTTTTTTTACTTCCATAGGTATATTAAAAATAAGATATCGACATATCCTGTAAATGCAAAGTCCAGGAGTTTAACAGGCATACATTTAGGAGTGTTTTAAAACACAGTTGCCTATATGTTCAGAGAATTTAAGATTGATAATTTAGAAGTCTGTTCACCACTATAAAGTCTGTAAGAGGTCTCATTTCTAGGAATGCTGACTGCATTGACAGATCGGCATTCAAAATAATCTTGAAGAAGTACAGTAGGCCATCAGATAGCACAGACACTATCCCAGGCTGCTTCAGAAAATGTTTGTCTTTTGTGATTTACCTAACCTGGCAATTATCAAGTAGATGGACTGAAGTTAATGTACCAGTTTATGAATTGGAAATTGCTACTAATATAGGTTTAAACTCAACTGGTGCTTCTGCTTGTTGCAATGATAATTATTTTAGGGAACTTTATTCCACTATATTTAGGCACTGGATATAAATGCAGTTCTGTTACCAGCTAGCTATTCGTAATCTTGTCTATCAATATTACACAATCTTAAACCGAACTTTATTTTAAGCAGATTATTTGTTAAATCTGAAGTGCCTATATGTTAATTACTCATAACACAGATCTATAACTTCTGTCTATAACATTAATCTGTATTTTCAGCATGTTAAAAAATGACCATATATTTTAATAACTCATTCAACAAATTCAAGCTGCAAATTCAAGGTCCAACACACATGTAGCTCAGTCCAAAATCACGCTGAGTCCACCTGATGTCCATCACTGCATATATCTTCAGTCAACAGCACACTTCATTGTAACATTATTGAATGTCTTAATTTATTATCTTCTATTCAGGAATGATTGAAGGTATCTCATATGGAAATTTTTTAGTATTTTCTGTGCCTATGTGTTGTGATTTGGAGATACCACTTCAGAGAATGAAAGTCTGTATGCCAAGTAAAGTCTGGTGTTTAGGTCAAAATTATGCTGTGTCTACAAAAGATTAAAATAAGGAAGAAGAACAGCAGAACTGATGCTTCAGACACAAAATTTTAGCATCATCATAAAACATTTTTACTTCAAAAAAGTAAACAGAGCTACAGCACTTATTTTTGTGCTGTTAATCTGAGAATATTGTTTATTTAGCTTCGGTTAGTACAAATCTGTTCTGCTGAAATGCTAAATTGAGGTTTACAGAAGTGCCTGGGAAATTAGATGTCATTATCTTCAGGTCTTGCTCTTTCTGCTCTGCAAGTGCAACCATCTGCAAACAACAGCTCTCTAACAAAGACTTTGATGATGCACACAAACAAGATAGATTGAAAAGTTTGAATGAGTGGATTCAAATCTTTCCTCCCTTAGTAGATCATGAACTGTGTGATCTAATTTTAGTGTAAAGGAATCTTCAGATAGTGATGGCACAATGAGTCATCCATGAAATCACCATATGGTTGTCCACTTATGTAGCTCTTTTTTTCCTTTTTCCTTTTTTTTCTTTTTTTTTCCTTTCTTTCCTTCTTTTTTTTAGAAGTCATTAAATACTAGAGCAACTGAGATGTTTCTACAAATCTACAAACACTCTGCACAACTTTGTGCAGTCTTGAGTCTGTTTTTGCTATACTGATGTGGTGAAAGATCTCAGCAGAATTACAGTGCTGTCACTGATTAGCAATCTAGTTACACAAGAAGGATAAAGGTAAGAGTAATACTCTTAAATTACTACATCCTGAGCACCAGTATGGCAGCCACTGTCCCCCCACCACGCCCAGTAACCGCTCAGAGAGGCTGAACTCTCTCAGACACACAACTGTTACTGCTCCAGAGAAAGATCTGCTAAGAGGCAGAGAGGCAGAGAGGCTCCAGAAAGATCTGCTAAGAGGCAGATACCCTGGCTGGGTATCGGCAGCTCTTACGAATGCAGAGTCCCAGGGCCATAGAAGGGAAATTTGGACTACATTTTGGTTACCCTACTTCCTGCTCCAAGGACAATTTATATGTGTAAATTACCTAGTTATTGTTTAATATAAAAGAATCACAGAATCACAGAATATTCAATGTTGGAAGGGACCTCTTGAGATCGTCTAGTCCAACCTTCTCGCTCAAGCAGGCACACCTAGAGCATGTGGCACAGGGTGGCATTCAGGCAGGTTTTGAATCCCCTGCAGGCTATGCTTTTAAGAAAAGATTAGCTGCCAGGGTTAATCCTGCTCTCCTCTTGGATGGAGTTACTCAGAGTCCTTAAATGAAATGATACAGTTTCAAGATCACAGATGAGCTTATGCCTGAAATAACTTATAGCTGTTCAGATATAGTAAGATGAGATGAGATGAATATGTAGAACTTTTGGATGTTAAGGGAAAGCTAAAAAGAGAAATGTCTCTTGTTCAAGTATCTCCAAATTGAGGATAGAGCTGCATAAAGATTTCCTGGTGAACAGTTTGGCACCAGACACCTAAATTTGATTTAAATTTCACTTTGGGCATAGCATTCATTATTTATCTTTCCAATGGTGTTAATAATGTATCCCATAAGTTATCTAGAAGATATTCCTTCCAATATTTTGCCAGCACTTGAGAATAAAGAGACACTTAAAAAATATTTTGGTATTTTCCACCATAGAACAACATTGACACATATCCATTATTTATCTGTATCTTATTCTCAGGAGTATAAATACTTATTTCTCCCTACAATTTTACTAAATATAATAATATAATAATTATAGTATAATAATTATATAGGCAATTTATTTTATACCGTCTTTCAGTATATCATGGAAACATGACTATAGCATAAATTTATCATTTATGACCTGCTGTAACTTTGTAAGGTTTTTCAATACATGGAGTTCTTAGTGATAGTTCTGCATTGTTTTCTCTTTCATATAATAAATTTACTGTAGCAGATTTATAATTAAGCTATGAAAAATTGTTAAATTTGTGAATTTTATTGATGCTTGAGATGGAAGAAGCCGTTTATTTTGATCCATACCAGTACATTTAGCAACTCTGGAAGACCAAGTTGTTGTATATCCATCAGAGAAGTGTTGTGTTTCATATAATAAGTTTTTTTTTTTCATAAGTTACCATCCTTGTCCTTCATAAATATAAAATTGAACATTGATAACTGTTGCTATCTGTCATGAATGACTAACAGTAGGAAGATGAGCTTAATTTGTCTGATAAATAAGACATTTTTGTTAGAGGCAGCTGAATCCAATGGACTTTGGTTCCTCCTTCTAATCCCATTGCGGCCTCAGTTGGTGTGCTATAAAGCTGAGAAATCCTTCTATCTCAGTTCTCCAGCGGGGCTGGGGTTCCTTCTCCAATGGTTTACACACAGCTGGGCTGAGCACTTTTTCTCCACACATGTGAAAATGCACAACAAATGCACACAATCCACATTCAGAATACACAGACTGATATGAACAGAACACCTGAAACATAAACACAACTTACATACACATGGACACAGTTGGTCTCGTCCTGTTCTCCCCTCCAGTAGATGAGCGCTAAAGTATGCTAGCGGAGCATACACTTACTTTCACTATCATGACTTATTTATGGATGTCTTGAATGATCCTGTGGACTAGAAGTCTGTCCAGTCCACATGTAGACTGGAGGGCCTTATCTAGGTTTTGAATTTTTGCAGATACTGGTCTCATCCTATATGTAGCTCCTCCAACTGCTGGCTCCCTGACCTCTAGGCTCCTCCGTTTTGCAGCTTCTCATATTGCTGGTTGGCCCTCAAATGTTTTGTCCTATTTGCCAGCTTGTCCTCGTTCACTAGTGTTCACTCGGGCTCAGAATAGGGAGCACACTTGCGCAGAAGATAAGATACAATAGAAGTATATAGGATAGAAGTGCAGGGTTCAGCTTTCTGTATCTACTCACACAGCTTCTTGTATCCTGTTTTCCCTCTATTTTCCTGTACTTGTGCCTATCCAGGGGCCCACCTTCAGGTCTGGAGGGTCTCTGGAGGAAAGGAGGGCCCTTTCCCCACCTTTGGTCCTTGCCCCGTGAATCCAGTACGTTTCACACAATCTCCAAATCTTTGCCCTGAATCCACAATAAGCCCTCTATCCATTCAAGTATTAAACTTTTATGCCTGGATGGCATCCAAGAGAGAATCTTCGAGTCATTTTGGTTTCACATGAAAGACAATGGCCTAATCATCCTCTCATGATCTTAGAAACAGCCAATTCAGTATGCTTCATTTTCACGTAACAGGTTATTATGGCTTCTCTGCCTATTATTATACACCTAATGGCTGAATCCTTGTGCTTAATTTAATTAACCTTTAGTCAGATAACATTTTTCCTATTGCTTAGTGAATTGCTACAAGACTTTAGGCACAGGTAAGTTTGCTTTTAGCCTTTCTTTCTTTTTTTTTAATTCTAAATAATATGTAGACTTTCTATTGGCTCTCCTGTGTAGTCATGCTAAGGCTAATTCCATTACACTGAAGCTGAGGCTGCACTACTGTTGAAACAAACAGGTACTCATGATAATAGTTCAATTGCAAATGCAGAGATGCTTAGCCTCATTGATCAAGCTGTGCTGTATATCCTAAGTAGCACCATTTATTCACCACTGAGGTCTTTACACTTCTGTTTTTACAGTATTCTTCTTGCATACAGTATTTAAATTATGTATGAACAATATGAACAAGCTTTTTCTTTTTTTTTTCTACAGCTGCCGACTAGGTTGTCTCTAAATGCAGATGATTGATTGATGCCTATACTATACTCTATTTAGCTTTTGATACTCTTTGAAGGGGATTAACCTGGCAGTGTGAAAAGCAAGTCTAGGATTCTGGTTATCTGTACTTCTATAAACACTGTGTAGCCCCAAGTTCTTAACCAGCTACACAAACACTGGGTAGTTAAGGACTTTCTTTTAAACATATTGACAAGGTGGAGTGACACACGAGATCCTCAAGCTGGTGCAGGACAGTAGTCCTTTCTACACTACAGTAATCTTCTAGTTCTTTAGGTGCCTGCTCATGTAGGAATGTATTTCAAGGCTCAGTAAAGAAATATAAGATCATTACATGGCAATCTTCGTACTAGATACTTCCTATGATTTAGTATTGTGCAAACCTAATTTGTGACATCAATTTAATTGAAATTAAACATATAAAGTGGCTATCAGATAACTTTTGAAAGACATGTTGAAGATGTCAAAGTAAGAGCTTTTCTTTTGTTTGTTTGTTTGTCATATTCTGGTCTTCGTTACTTCAATGGACTTCTGATATGATTCCATTCACTTCCAATATATCAATCTACCAACACAAGTAACAAATTTAGTAAGATTTCAAGAATTTGCTTCTCTAAACCAGGATTGGTGTTTTTTGTTAGATCCCTGAGAGGAAAAGAAGCTCTTCTAGCCTAGCTTGTTATTCAAATAGAACAATAAAACACTTAGTTAGGTATAGCTAAAGTATTCCATTCTGCAAACAATATATTTTTGAGCAGGAAATAATCCACTTCATGAACGGACATATAAAAAGATACAATCTGATAATTCTCACTTATTTAAGATCATTTAGAATCCACCAGCAATAAAATACTACACCAGCGGATGGAAAGGCCATTTACTGAGTGACACAAGGAAAAAACTAAGAAATATAAGAAAATTATGTGAAAACATACGGAGGAAATTAATTGTCACTTTTTTTTCTATGAAGTTGCCAAATATCCAATTTGATTTCTAACTTTATTGATTCTTGAGAAATTCTGAATTGTTACTTTTTGTCTGTAGTTCACACTGCAAATAAAAACTGTTTATTATATCCTTAACTGTATGTTAACCTTCATGTGACAAAGGTAAATATGCAATTAAAGCAGCTGTCAGCATTTTGCTCAGTCTCGTCTTTGTAATAATAACATTTTATGGTTTCAAAGCCATGAAGATCTATGCCTGAATCTTCGTATCTTCTTTGTGAGGTATTATGATCCTGATATCGTTGATAAGATACTGGAGAAGAATTCTGAGTCACTTGAGGCCTAGATTCTGCTTTTATGTTTTTTAAGCTGTGACATATTTTCTTGATGTATAGTATTTAATGGTATAATTGAGGATAAGATCCACACATGAGTCATTGATAAGGCTGGGAGTAGCATGCACACTTTGCACACTTCTTGCTCTAACTCCTCTTCTACTCAGCTAATTTCATTCTACGTATCCCAAAGTCTAGTAAGCAAAACATCATAATACAGCATCACTACTTCTCTTCACCCTAGTGAATGCTTGACTATGACAATGAAAAATATGGTGGTGTAATACAATTTGAATGGATTAAAAAATGTGTTGAGAGAATTAAAAAAAAAAGGTCCTTGGGATTCTATAGGCAACTAAGTAGCCTCAGTCAACAAAAGCACAAGTGCACCTGACAAATGTGTGTAGTTCTTAGTTTTATTCTACTGAAGCACAGTGCACACAGCTGCATTGGGCTGTTGGCTTTATCCATTAAAGTCTTGGGTGTGTCAGCCTTTTGTGGCTCTTTGCACCTTGGCGAATCTCTAGTACAGGAGCTTGCCTCCCTACAGCACCTGTGCTTTGAACAAGCCAAAAGGGAGACAGACTCAGCAAAAAAAAAAAGATTGACCTGCAAGTTTTTGCTTGTACTCATGACATTTACAGAGCAGTCTGTTTAGTATTTATTCTAATATTTTTTTTAAAAAACCCTCCTCTAAAAGAGTCCTGTCATTGCTTGACAGATATATGCATTGCTAATAGATAAGAATATATATAGATGAGTAAAGATTTGAAATACATCTTTTAAATATTTTAATAGCCTATTGATTTTTTCACACTAACTTCTTATACTTGAAAAGAGTAGGTGAAAACTATGGGTTTTTTTCCAAGGGTCTAGAAACCATGCAAGACTTTGCTTTCTTTGCAGAATTTAAACGCAACCCAGTGTCTTCAAATATCTTGCATTTCTGTTACCCTTTAAGTGTGTCCTCTAAAGTTACCATGACAGAAATATGTGGTTTCAGCTTTTATGTCATGGTAACTATTTGATATGTTTTCTTCCTTCTCCCAATAGGCTTACATTTGTATTACTTGTTCTAGAAACGTATTGCTGTGGATCTCTATTTTTCATTTTGACAAAGAGAAGCAGATCCCTCTAAGTCAGATTCCACATTCAGCAAAAAAGCTGGCAATTGTTATCAGGTCTTTGGCATGGTGGAAGAGCAATTCTGCTTCACTAACATACGAATACTGCTCACTAACATACATTATTTTCCAGTGCCTTTTCAGCTGGATCACACACAGAATTTAAGTTAATGGAATATGCCAATCAACACCAGTTTTGTGGTTCCCTGTGTTGCCATGGTCATTTCCCCTCTGCTCTTACCAAATTTTCATGTCCAATAACATGTGCGCCCACACTTTGCCTCATTCCCTGCACATGAATGAATAATGAAGGCATTTCTATTTTTGAGTCTAGCAGCTCTGCTTTACACTGGCTCCTGTGTAAAAGTTTCATGGGAAAACTGAATAGTAGCCCTGTAAGTCATTTTTTTTTATGAATATGGTTCTATCTGTGCAATGCATAACTAGTCCATCCTCTTGAACAAAAAAATATATTTATTTATGCACAGGCAGCACACCCAGGTGATTAAGTATTTCCCCAAATCTATTACCATGATTTATATTTAAATTCATATCGTTTTTTCCTTCATTTCAAGGTAACACAGTACAGTCTGTGAATGCATAAAAGAAAGACATTAAACCAGCTTAGTCAGCAACTATTCAGAAAAAAGGCTCAGTTAGCCTTATTCTTTTTAAGCATTTCTATGTAACCATTGTTGGTTAAAAAAGATAAAAAGTAGCTGACCTAAATTTTATTTTATTCTGAAAATGTAAATCTTCTATATTTTTAAGGTGGCAGGAACGTACATGAAAAAAATATATTTTCATTATTCCCTTGAATACCCTTCTCTCATAGATATTTCACATGGTAGTCAATGGTACTTATTCCAGCCCTCAATAGTCTTACTGTTACTTATGGTCTTCAACTAACTGAGTGTTCAATATAAACCACAGACTATATAGATATAGCTATTCACTAAGTGCCTTATGTGTACTCTCATTTGAAGATGGAGCTATGAGGCAAAATTTACCTGCAAAACTTCTGCAGTCACAAAACTGCAGTCCCATCAGTTACAAAAATCTATATTATACACCGGACTTGAAATATGATGAGGCAGATTTTCACTGCTTTTTGTTTTGATGAGGCTCTGGATCACATATTTATTAATTGGCTGCTTGCAAGCTATTGAACTTGCAAAGTTCTCAGGGAAGCCAGAAAGAAACTTTCACTTCTGAACCACTGCTTTACACAGAAGGTAAAGAATTATTTAATGCTGTAACTTTAGTAACTGTATGGAGATAAAACAATCCTTGTAATCAAAACAAGAATTACAGAGATCTATTCATATCCATTCAATATTAACCATTAAAGTAGGACCCATGCAACACCTTTTATTGTCATTTCTGAATGTGTGAAGTCCATTCTTTTCAAACTAGTGCTGAGTGTCTGCAGAGTGAACCGGAATTGCCCTAAGAATAGAGAGAACTACTGTTCTTAT
>JAUBOD010001059.1:1386876-1408893 GCA_032353885.1 Nothura maculosa
ACTGCTGTCTCATGGTCAACTTGTTGTCCACCATGACACCCAGGTCCCTCTCTGTGAGGCTGCTCTCCAGCAGGTCAACCCCCAATCTGTACTGGTGATTGTACTATTTATCTGTACTATTTATCTGTACTATTTATCACTTATAAATATATATATATGTTAATATCTTACAGAAATTTTCAAAACAGAACTTTATCTGTAATTTTAGTAATGAGTTTAATGTTGATATGAGAGACACATTCTTTTCATGCATGTCACACACACTGACATGCACACACTAATCCTTTTTTCCTATCTTTAAGCAGAAACTTTTATACTTCAGCTCTAACATCGGACTCAAAGGACTCAAACATTGGTAAAACAAAAAAGTTCTGAGCTATCAGTGTGAATGAAGTTTACAAATGATAAAGGACATATTTTCTAATGTTGTACCAGTCACTTGGATGACAGCTTCATCACTCTTTTTCAAAAATAATAGAGTATTTATAATGGACTGTATCAGCACAGGAACAAAATATCCCACTATCCAACTTTGGCATGTCAGAAGAAATTTCCAGTCAGGACACAGGTCAGATGTTAACACAGTGGTCAGATTCCTCAGATGTCCTATCATTTTTCAGATGTGTCTTCTGGTGATTTATTCATTCATTCATTCAGAGAGCTTCTTTGATATTGATTTTTAATTTTAGTACTTTTATAATCGTTCTATTTTCCATGCTCGAAGAAAAATCTTAAATCATTAAAAAAATCATTTTACTGCTTTTAGCTTTTTGAAATAATTCCCTTTATTGAAGAAATCCTGCTTTTAAGAATACCATCTCATCTGTGTGCTTGTTTCTACAGATTGAGAATCAAAAAAAAGAAAGCTCATCCTTCTCAATGATTGCAATCTATTTAGCTTTTCATAACAAATGCTTAAGACTTAAACAATTTGAAATACCTTCATGCCCACAGGAAGAAGGACCAGCCTGGAGGAAATAGCCCTCAGCTTACAATTACAATGCAAATTCTGGCACTGACTTGCACAAGACCTGCTGCCAGTAACACTGCTATGGCCTGACAGTGGGAGCAGCAATATTTCCCAGGTTCTGTGTCTGCATGTGTGTACTAATGATGTCTAACTACCTGGGAAAAAATTAAGCTGCTATGTAGGTCCCTCTCACTCAGCATCGGATATCCCATGACTCTTTTTCACATGCTGCTGGTTTCCATGGAAAAGAAATTTTGTTGGACAGTCCAAACAGATAAAATCAAATTTTACTCTTGCCAATCCCTAGCCAGAAGAGCCATAACATCAGCATCTCCCAAATGCTATTTCTCATGCTTACACGTTGTTTAAATGAAGCATTAAATCTGATTCAAATCTCTCATCTATAAAATAGATTGTAATGATCCACCTTGACAGGAAAATATCAATTTGTTACAACTCAGGATTCCCCCATATATGTGTACAGCTATATACAGCCTAAGTGCCACTTCTAAGTTTTACTAATTTGATATTTTACTGTTTGCTTTCAATATTATTATTTCTTGTTTTAGGAAACTAGGATATTTTTCTGACATTTGATTCAAAATGGAATACTAAAACTTATGCTCTGATGTCACAAAAATTTCTATTACAAGCATAAAAACTATCCACTCTATTTAAAGAGGAAGTTAAGATTTCAGCTTATGGTATTTTTCCTCTCTCAAAGAAACAAGATATATTCATCTTTTTTTTTGTGAATCTCTTAATAAATTTATGTAATACAAGGATAACAGAAAATGTTTTGAGAAACTAAAGGAACTTCTAGCACTTCTATTAACCTTGCTTGCAAATACATTCTATTTAGTGTTAGCATGTTTCAGCTTTGTATCTTGCAACCACAAATAACTTCTTTGCCTTTAAAACAACAATGCAGACACTCTGCTTATAAGTAAAATATTTATTTTATTTGCTATTGAAATAGAAGAAAAACACATTTTCTCAACATTTAAGAAAAACTCAAATTTAGAGGGTATATTTATGTTCCTTAGGCTCACAAATTATCTGAGCCTCCTCTACACTCCCTTTTCTTTCTTAACAGGGAACAGATAGCTGCCCAATCATCTAAGCTACCCTTATCATCTATTGTAAAGCATAATAAATAAATTTTGGTAACTTCCTTATGTAAATCTATCCTCAGAAGTGATATCACACTGGAGTAAAATAATCCCTTTAGTATAGGATATTATCTTTTATTCCAAATAATTGTACTATGTGTTTTTGTTACTTTTCAGTATCTATGTATCATTATAGTTGGATATCTATTCAGTGTGTTTCTCAGTCCCTGTCACCATAATAATAGAGTCTTAAGCACACATTTTCTTGCCATGGTCCTATAAAATATTATTCACATTCAACAGATGGGTATTTCAACAAATAGGCTCCCATTCTGTACCATAGTACCTTAAGGCTTAAGTTCCAGAGGGACCTAGACTCTCTCCTCATTACCAGTCTGCAAAAGCATTCTCAATATTTTGTTATCTCTGAGACTGGCAAAACTTTTTTCAATATTTGCCTGTACTTCATGGGCATCTGAATAAGTCTCTGCAGGCAAATTGCTTGGGATGTGAACTCTGGGAGACCTCCCCTGTTCTTTAACGTGGTGGCCTCCAGATGAGACCTAGTGGACATTCCTAGAGCAGTCCTGCCTCATGTGATCTTGCATGATGGACACCTGGCGACTCACATAGGGGAATATATCTCATTATAACTAGTAGCTTGATTTGGAGTTATGCAGCTGGTAAGACAAAGACCTACTATCAGGTCACAGTTTGAAGTAGGGTCTCACATTCAAATCTCCCTCAGATGAGGAGAAAACCGTTGTCACCAGAGGCCTATGCCCTGGCAAAAGTTGATCTGCTTGAAGCTTCTCTGCTTGCATAGATACAGCTCACCAGAACACAAGCACTTGTCTCTCATGCAGTCAATATGGATGAGCACCCATCTGGGGAGAAGGAAGAGATTTTGACTAAACAGATGTGTTTTAACCTGTGCCATGCTATTTGTGCTCAGGGCAAGAGAACTGGCCCAGGACCATTCTGCTGCTACAGATCTAATCGCTGTGACATGTAGCATTAGGGGAAAATTGCTTTCCCTAATTTCAGTGCAATGCAATGATTGCATGATAAAATGGATAAAATAGAACCAAATAACCACACTGGTGGTTTAACTGAAACTTCCAAAGAGAATTAATGGAATTAGAAAAATAGCTCTTAACTTTGTTAAAAAGATTTCAAAGAGAAAAGCATGGGGAAAGCATTGACTAAGAGGATCTGAACTTTAAACCATGTGATGGATTTTCTGTGACTATGGGCAAGGCTTTTTCTCCTTAAGAAAGCAAAAAAGGGAGTTAATAGAACTGTTTTAGTTCAATACCAGTGCCACTTTCTATAGAATTTCCAAGCTTTATTAGAATTACTGTCTTTCCTATTCTTATCGCTGTCCCAAGTTCCAGTCTGTAAAATTGTGATACCACTTCAGTGTCCCAAAGGAACATAGTGACTCAAACTCGACTAACACTGTGTGAATGTCAGTTGTTATGGTGCTAAGCAGTGTAAAAAACCCAATAAATTCAATATATTAAAAACAATAAGATGCTGTAGTAAAGTTTGCAACAGGAGGCTAGAAATATAACACATATGTCACTAAGCATTTTCAATACTAGCCTTCCCTCTCTAGTAAATTGTGATTTCTAGGGAATCATAGAAATAAAAAGGGATGAGAAGATGTACAAAGAAAGCAATATATCCTTTTTCCCTTCCCTTTACTGTCCATATAACAGGGGATATACCAGTATAACCAATAAAATAAATATGAAAAAAATCTTAAGTTAGACCGGCTATAATGTTCCAATAGAACAAATTAAATATAAAATTACAGCTTCCCAAAATAGAAAGTGGTTAGATGGAGGGATCAGTTTAGAAAAGTTTAAGTATTCTGTTTGGGTAAAAATGGTAAGCATATATTTTCTAAGTTTTTCTTGCAGTGAAAAAATTCTGATTTTTTTAAAATATTTTTTATGTATCAGAATCCTAGGTGGAAGAGAAAGAGAAATATATTTTTACACTACTAAATGCGTAAGTAATCAAATTTCCTAAATTCATGATGTCCTACTGAACTCTTAATTGGCCCTGTTTTAGAACAGAGAGAAGATAAAAATCCATACTGCAGCAGTTTCTACCATGCTAAACATCTATGTGCATTGCTCATATTTCTCTATTGCATCTACTTTATCATCAAATAAACAATTTTATCTTTAATATATGTGACCTCACAGTGGTCTTTTATGGTCACACAGTATCATTTTCATGAATTTGATGATGAGGAATAGAAGTTTTGTGTGACTTGCCAGTGCTTCAGACTATGCTGCAATCTTCTGCATAGCAGGAAGTTGAACCGCGGTTTTAAGATTTCCAGGATAATGCCCTAACTTAATACGGTTTCCATCTTTCCTTATTTCATGCTATGCAGGGCTAGCATGCTTTCCTCTTCATTCTTGCACCAATATAGAAGATTGGATCTCTGTTTTACCTTGTAGAGATGTGATGGATAGAGAACTCATTAATTCTAGGGGATATATTTTATACTGTATGTGAAAGACAAGCCTAACGGATACAAAAATCATTAATTCTAGAATATATTTTTCATATGATGTGTAGATCTTTTTCCTAATAAAGAATTCAAAATGCATGCACTGTTCCACCCTAATGCTATCCCAGGCCATGGCAGCATGTTTCCAGGAACTTTTAAAGAAATGGGACACGCTGTATTTCAGGTACCACATTTTGCAGTTAGCTGAATGCCATCAAACCAGCGATAGACCCCTACATGACTTCTGCCTAGTATTAATTAAAAGGCAGCAGGAGGTCACTAAAAAGACAAAAAAGTTAACTGGAGATTGTCAGCATTGCCCTTTAACGTGGACAGACCATGCTAAGACGAACTCATAGCAGAGAGAGAGGGGAGGTGAGTCTTCAAGCCTGCGAGTTTCTCCACTGTCAGTGATTCTTCCCAGGGCCTGCTGAGAGAGGTGGCAGCGCGGACTCCATGTCCGTCTGGGTTAGCGGACTGGAGAGGTGATTGCCCTAAGCCTTCTGCTTTGCCAGTTATGAGAGTTGGTCCGACTTTGTACTTATCACTCCTCTCTGTTTAACAGAGTTCAGCTCATGGATGTTACAGAAACTGCTGATAGTTTAAATATATATATAAAAAAAACAAAATAACTCTGAAATGTGTATCTGTGTACATTTCTTCAATTGACAATGTGTTTTCTTTGAGTCTAGGCTGACATGAATGTTTCAAAACATACGCTATTTTCAGGGAGACACTCAGCTGGGAGGAGCTTTTAATTCCTTTTTAAATAAAGATGAAGAAGTACCAACAGAGAAAATTAAATCTGATCAACACGAGATGAAAGCTATGCCAAAAACCTGTTCCTTGAAATAAAAAGCCAGCCAAGAAGCCACCTACAAGGACTTGAAAATTAGGTGTGAAAGATAAAGGCAAAGCAACAAATGACCCAAAGGGGTCAAATGAGGTCATCACATGGAAACAGAAAGCAAGATACGAAAGAGCATTGAACTTTAGAATGAGAGGCATAGACAGATCTAGAGAGATGCTCAGAGTAAGCAAAATGATCTAATGAAGTAACACAATTTTGTGGAATACTGAATGCATCTAAAATTGTCTGGTATTTCTGAATCTTACCAGCGAATTGTTGACATGTACCATGTCAGAAGACAGACTACATATATAAGTATTCCAAGTAGACTACTGGAGAAAAAATAAATAAAGGCTTGTATTAATAATTCTATTTGAACCATGCTTTAAGCTCATATGGAATAACATGCCAGGGATTTATGATGCAATTACTTCTTATTTTTTTCTGGGAAAAATACAGAGTATGAACCTCTAAGGCTTGACAAACGTACAGCAGAGAAATAAATTTTTCTCAGCAATTGTTTCTTTTTTTAAGTAAAGCAAATTCCAATGTTGAAGGTTTTCCATTTACCATGTAATTGCTGTAGCACTTTCTATCGCCATGTTTCTACTTGACATCTGCAAAGTGAATGTTATCTAGAAGTGGGTCTGAAACACAGCTCTTAAAGCTTACCTGTGCTTTTATGACTTTGAAATTGCTTGAAATGTAAATTGCTGTCCAAACTAAGTTCTGCAAAATAATGTTAAGCAGTGTAGACATTCACAATATTTAATAAAAGAAATCTAAATTAGGTTACACACTTTAGGAATGAGTCCATTTCTTTAATATTTTAAAATATTTTGAGATACTTTCAGTATTCCAGTATCTGTAACTGCAAAGCTCATTTTCTTTCTCTCTGCAGGTCTAAAGTAGCTGGAGTTTTCCTTATACTACCTTGTATGAATCTCAGCAGGAAGGAGCAAGTGGATTAATTCAACTTAATGGAAATTAAATGACATCTTTCATGACACAGATACGTTTTGAGACTTGTCACAGTTGGCCCTGAAAGGTAAGGCAAAGATTAATACAGTGGGGTGCCACATGAGATGCATACTAAAAAGGGAATTCTTCTGCACAACATGTCTTTAAAAGTATGCATTCAAGGAAATTTTTTAAAATCTGTGTTTTATGACTGCAGAGTTTATTTTAGCTGATGCGGAGACATGGGAGTTCTCTCTGAACTCTTATCTCTTGTGCTGTGTATTTGGCTGCATGATGTAACCTGCATGACATGTTGTCTGGAGGATAATTGTGTGACTTGTACTGCCATAATGGATCATAGTATGCAGTTGGATTGTTGAGCCTACTTGAAAAGATAAGTGGAGAGTGTTCTTTGAAGTGTCTTAGCTGGGTTTGTCCCAGTTAACATCACATACGAGATGCAATTTCACGGAGTGATGTAAGTAAACTGAAACTTACAGACTCTTTAAAAACTGCATTTCAGTGCCTGCAGAGTGTGTTTCAAAAGCTCGAGATAGTCCCTGGGTAATATCATTTTCCCTGAACTTTGCTTTCAGCCTGTCTGTTTTCAGAAGTCATTTCCATCAGGATATTCAGATTACACAGCATTAATCCATAAATGTCATTTAGCATTAAACTCTACCCTGGTAAAGCTGTAATTAAGAAAGATGACACTAGTTTGTCATTCTCAGCTTGTCTGCAAGACAAATGATAGTGTTGACTATTACTTACCATTATCTGCTCAATAAGTAAAATTTTCAATGATTTGAACAAAAGCCACATATTAAGAAGATTAATGTACTTTTTAAATCTAGGGGGAAGGGAAAGAGATTCTACTGGGAAAGTATAAAAAGATGTATAAATTCTTAAAATCATTTTTACTGAAAGTTATGTAGTATATATTTCAGTATTTCTTTGAAAATTTTAAAAATTAACTATTTTATCTCCAAAGTACTTTATAAATTTCATAGTTTGCAACATTCATATTAAGATGCAAAATTTTAAGACTGATACATGAAATAGATTTTATTTTTAAATTCTTTAAATACATTTAAAATAGCTATGGGAAAATGTATGTTTTGATACACTTGTCTCTGTAAGAGGAAAAGCAATGCTTCAAGCCACCTCATGTCCTTCTTATTTGAAGGACAAAGAGCAGCACAGTAAATATTTGTTAATAGGTTTGGTGTCTTGAATCTGTTGATCTCTAACTATATTAATGAGAGACCTTACTGTATTTCACAAACACACAAGCAGCCATATGCACAAAGATAAACTTGTATATATGCATGCATTTAGGAATATATGGGAGAAGAGAAGGCTGAGAGGGGATCTGATTAACATGTGTAAGTACATGAAGGGAGAATGTAGGGAGGAAGTGGCCAAGCTCTTCTCAGTGATGGCCAGTAACAGGACGAGTAATGGCTATAAGTTGAAACACACAAAGTTCCATCTCCACGTGAGGAGGAACTTCTTTCCTGTGAGTGTGACAGAGCACTGGAACAGGCTGCCCAGGGAGATTGTGGAGTCTCCTTCTCTGGAGGTCTTCAAAACCTACCTCGTGCCACCTGTGCCACATGCTCTAGGTATCCCTGCTGAAGCAGGGGTGTTGGACTAGATGATCTCTAAAGGTACCTTCCAACCTTGAATGTTCTGTAATTCTGTGATTCTGTGATGTGTAGTCCAAGAGTCTGTAACTAGTACTTGATCAAAATTACTCTATAACAGAACCATAGCCTGAAATAGCACTGACTATTTTACTAAAAGATCTCAAAGACTTGCTAAATTTGAATGACAGTAGCATTGGTAAACAGGAAATATTGGGGTTCAGTTTTGTTCCAATTATCTGGGAAAAAACAAAAAGTCATGTATTTTGTGGGGGGGTCAGTTTGTTCTTATCCAGATGATGGTTACTCACCATCTTGCCCTGAAGATTCAGGAGCAAGGTACAGTCCATTTCTATGTCCACAGTGCATTCACATCCTTCTAGCAGCTCCATGACCAAAATTCTTCCCTGTTCCTGCACATTATAAGGTTGCATTTCTCTCTTTCCTCTTACTGTCTCTTGGCTTTCTCTTTGATTTTCTGTTTCTGATAAATCTGATTCTTGTACTCTCACAAGACTTACACTTAGAAATAACACTATCAGGTAGCAGCTAGGTACAAAGATAAGTAGAGCCATCTGGAAAAGAATAACTGGTTTCGACCCCACAGTCTGTGGTCAGGGAATTCCAAAGAGGGAAAGAAGTTTGGATCTTCCTGGAAATAATTATTTTGCCTCCAGACCTTTAGGACACATCAGAGTGGATGGTAGAGACTACAGAAGATGCTCATGCTATTGTGTACATGGTCACTGGTTTTATGAGCTAAAAGAGATAGTGGCTTACTCATATGCTGAGGACTCAAGACTTGGACATTGTCCAAGCACTGTCCATGTTACTGTCTCTGCCAGACAATATATGAATTTATGGCAGGTGACACCTTGTGCATGGTTATGGGATAGTAGGGAAAAGAGATATTTTGTAATTGGTAGCTTGGATGCTGCTTAGAGAGTGGTAGGGATGGAGCCCATGCTGAAAAAGAGTGCCTTGCCCATTTTATTTACTAGCATTGATTAAATGAAGAAAATTGGCAACCATCCTGCCCTTGCAATCAAAAGATATGAAAGCAGGTACATAAGATGCAAAAGCTGTACAGACCTGATTCCATAGCTTGGAAAAATTAGATGAGAGCAAACAGGACCTTGGAAAAGAGATAGGGAACCTATTTCCTGTTTAGGAATTTACAGCTGAAAGTTAGTGTACAAACTCTGTTTTTTCTAAGGAATTAAATTGTATCCTGCTGTTTCAAGATGTAGTAAGCATTGTCAGTCAGTTCTCTAGACTCCATATTCACTATCACCCAGCACAGGTTAAGAGGCCAAGGAGGCATCAATGTGCATTACCTCAGCTCTTCCTGAACAAAACATTTTTAATTTCTTCTCCAATTTGCCCAAATGAAGTGTGAATCCCATGCTTGTCATTTTTAATGAGGTCTGTGACTGACCTTGTGACTGTTAACACTGATTAGCATTTTCTGACATAACAATACATTATATCCTGAGTAAATCATGGAAACCCTGACACTTCAGGCCCCTTAAATCCAGATTTTAACCCTCCTTTTCCATTTTGAGACATTTTAATCATTTGTTATATTATTTATTTTTCTTATGTATTCCTTCTTCTTAGGAATAAAACTTAGCCAAATTTCTATGTCCTTTAGTTTTTCTTTGCAAGTTACCTTATAGTTAACATATACAATGTCTTCCATATAAACAATTTACACTCATTTATTTTCATATTAATCTCTCATTAAATACTTCTGTATCATGCAAACAAAAATCTCATTTTACTCCCTTCACACATTCTGTAAACATTCACTTTAAGCATTCACTTCTACAAATGTTGATGCCAAAACTATGTTAAATAAGACACTTGTAAATCTTTGGGCTTTAATTAGCAATCCCTTAACTATCCTGCTCTGTCCATTTGTCAAAGCTACTACAGATAGGATATTCTTTCTCTAGCTAGCTAGAGGTAGTCTAAATCAGGCTTTGTCTGTAATCAGTGGAGAGAGATAGGCAACTCCAGAGGGTGATTCATTCTCTGCTAAAATAAAGGAGATGAATCACCCCTTGGAACAGTCTTCTCTTTACACTTGATTGCAGAGGAAATCTTGACGACTGATGTATAAAGAGACATGATTAAGCAGCATTTTACATAGGCATGAATTTAGGTTGACATCATAAGTGTAGTTCCACCTATTGTCCTGGCCTCCTTGTTTCCATATCTTTTGTGGCATCAGTGAAGACAGAGTTGGTAAATTGTCATAAGCCTATGTGTGTGCATATATATTTTTGTTTACATACATACATATATACTTACATATGTCCATATATGTATGTATATTTTGGATCAAGCCAGATTTCATACAGACATGCCTCTTGATTTGTTCCTCAGCATGACTTCATAAAATTTAACACCAGTGGAGGTATTTCTGGGAGCAGTAATAAGTACAGCTCACTTTGCAGCTGCAGAAAAGCATTGTCTTAGATCAAGGAACTGTGTAAGATCAAGTCTTAGTCAGACAACTTCTACACAAATGTATTAAAGTGAAATTAATCTTATAATAGAAACTGAATTCTGTTGCCTAAATATAGGCACCTAGTGCTGTTTGAGTTTTCTTCTTAGATAACTTTAAAAATTTTCTTATTTGGGATTTACACTTTAATTTGTTCTTGAAGAACAGCTATAACTTTCATCAGGGAATTGAGGAGGGGAATCTGTCCTGAAATCTGTAGCCTTCTGAGATCCAAGAAAAGAACTGATGCCAATCTTATTTCCTCTAACATAACACCTAAGCATATGTGCAGAAAGGTTCCAAAGAAGCCCCCATAGTAAGTACTGCATCCTTGGCTCAGGAACCAATCTCTTTGCATTTCTTACATGAGTCAAGGTTCAATATTTTCTTTCCTGTCCAATGCTATAATTATTGGGATTTCTCTTTAATATCTTCTGATAATTAGAAATATGATCTTTTTAGTGCTTGACTCAAAGGCTCAACCTGGAAGGAAACAATTGCTACAATTAACAGTGAGAATTTTGGTTTTATCTATACACACAAACTGAGTGGTGCCTAGACTGGCCAAAAGTGCCCTCTGGCCACCACGATATTTTTGGTCTCTTGCTTTCCAAAACATGAAGGCTGCCTGCAGTATTGTGCCACTGTGTAGAGTCCCTAGTTCGTATGAATTCTCTAAGTTGCTCTGGAAGTACCATAGCTGGACCAGACCATAGCCTGGACTACTGGTGCATGCGAGTTATGAGATAACAAAAATCTATGTATTGAAAAGAGAATGGTTCTTCAGGAACTGGGAGTGAAAAAATCTTCAGATCAGTTAAAAATTTTATTTTCTCAAGAGTCTGAACCCCAATAGTTACCTCAACATGTAGCTTTTTTATTTTCTCAGATGTATAGGTTGAAAAAACAAACTTACTTAGATTTTTAATTTCTCTACCTTTCTGTAAATCTCTCTTACACACACATACACACACACAGAATCACATAGATTTAATTCAAACTTTTCAGGGAGATCAAAGCCCTACGCTAAAATTAGTGAATTTTTTTTTATATTGTTAGAATAGATGGGAAACTTTAGATATGGTGGGTTTTGACAGAATTGGTTTAAGATATATCAAAAAAAAAGGTTAATTTGGATGGTCCTCAGTATATGACCAGCTGTGAAGTCCTGGTTTCACTGAGGAGTTAAAATTCAATCAGAAGCTGCTGTAGCTATGTCTATTTGTTGGAGATTGTGGAGGTTACTTCACTCTCATTTTTAAAATCAGACAAGCATAGACAATTTGAACAATCAAGGAGACTTTCTTTTTCCGCTACTGCCAACAGAGGAATGAAATCCTCCTTATGACTATGGAAGGAAACTCTTCATCCCCTGCTCTTCTTCATCACTATGCTCTTCTTTACCTCTATGCTCAGCCAGCATCTGTTTCACTTATGAAATGGAGGGAACTCAATAACAGAAATTTTAGTGTGGAAACTCACAGTCCATAATTAAAAGGCAAGTAAAGAGACTTTGAGACAGTTACAAATGGGTCATAGCTACTTCTTTAGATGCCTCATTCTAACCCATCATATTCATTCACCGAATCCTGCTCAGCTACTGCCTCACTCTAACGGTGCATGATGTCTAACTTTGTGCTAGAAATGCCCCCCAGCATTTGCACTCTGTGATAATTGCATGGTTTAGGCCTTTGTTTTTACAGGATTTATTAGACTAGCAACTCCTAGTCTGTTTTACCTATAAAACTGTTTTACCTACCTGTTTTACCTACATTTTGTCAACACAGATGAACAGAGTTATTTGTTATAAGAGACAAAACTGCTTTGTGCAAATCACAATAACAATAATATAGTAATATACAGTAATATATATGTTACATATTACATATATATTACATATTATGTGTGTAGTGTGTAATGTATGAATGCAATATATACTACATGTAACAATACATATATAACAGTATATATTGTATGTATCATATAGTTTTTACTAGAGAAAAACTTGGGAAACCTCCCTCTTAAAAGTGAAAATTTTAAAAACAAATGAGCAAAAAGTAGTTTTTTCAGTATAATTTCCAAATATGTAAAGAAATTTGCATATAGAAAATCAGTCTACATATTCTAAAAACTAATTGGTTTCTGTTCAGAAAAATCTTTTATCTTTTCAAAGATGCCAGTACAAGTGTTGGATCAGATAAGAAGAATGGAAGAGCAAGTCCCCCACATACATACCTATTCTTATCTGCAGAGACAAGGTTGGGATAACTACTTGTCAAATCTTTAGATATTATTGGCAGCAAAAGTAGAAAGAACATTATGCTAGGGTTGTGGCAGAGGCATGATTCTGTCTGATGGAATTGCTAAGGCAATCCCTGTCACATATGAGTTTGTTGGTTTTTTGGTTTCCAAAAAAAAAGTATATACAGAAAGTCCAATCAGAGAAGACTCTCCAACCTGTAGAATTCCTACAGATTACTCCCTTCAATGACTCTAGATTTTTCAAGATATTTTAAGGTTTCCTCTTGGGAAATAACAAGCAGAATCCCCTGTGGCAATCAGCACCTAAGTATGGTAGCCTGCTGCATCTCAGTCCTTTTGTCCTGCTGTTTGCTGGATGTTCCTCTTAACAGACTATGAAAATGTTCCTAGGTTTGCAATCTGAATTTTACCAGGCCCATCTGCAGCCTAATCTAGATTTAGCATTCAGAAAATTCAGAAAAAAAAGGAATATTTGGCTGATGCTGGGGAGGCTATCTTCCTTCAACCTGAAAGACAGCAAGAAAGGCTGTAAGCAAGGAAATTTCTAGTACCTAAAGGGGCAAATAACCAATGTGTGTTCTCATTCTATAGAGAATTTAGGAGCACGATGAACAGGAGCTAGATGTAACTTCTAGGTGAAGTATATCTAAAGATGCTGCAGAGATCTGCATTGTGTTTACCATAGGGGAATATTGTTTGATAGACCTCACATAAAGTAATTTTATAAAGTGAATTTTTATCAAAATTGGTTTGTATCTTGCACATCAGAGATCATAGTCTTATAATGGCCATTGTAAGCCTATTTTTATGCTCTTGGACACTGTTCTTTACCAGCATAGTAGTGCTGTGGCGTACACGAGCATCCTTGTCCATCTATGCTATGTTTTTAACTTGCTTATTTTAGGAATCCATATAGCAATTTGGAACAGTGCCTATTACATATATATGTATGCATTTTGCAATCACAAACATACATATGGTTTCTAAGAGTTTTTTTAAATGTTATATCAGAAGTTATATCTAGGAAGATTTTCTGCAGGAAAAGAAAGGATACAGAAAAATATCTATTTCCCAACTGGATATCTAGAATTAGACTAAGACTTACATAATTGAAATATTTGAAGACCAAAAGCTCATGGCAGTGGTATAGTAAAGACTTCTCATTGAAAGAAACCCAGAAGCCTTGAAGAGATTTGGAAGGCTAAATTTAGCAGCTAAATGCATACATCTTACAGCACAATCAGGACCCTTAGAAACAAAATCCTGACAGGCTGAGTGAAAAGCAAATATTAGTAGTTTAAAATTATTATAAAGATATGGTATTTGAGTGCTATAATGCTCTAGGTTCATTAATATTCCACTTTATCAAAATTTTTATGGAAAAAACACTCTTGTACTCGCACAAAGCATATACATTAATTATTTTACTTTTAATTTTGACATGGAACTTGAAATAGACATGCATGTAAAATTCATCTCTGTTTCATAGATTTCACTTTTATTCTTGGAATCTATTCTTCACTGCTACACTTCTGTTCAGCAGAGCATCCCCATTTATCTCAAGAATGCTACGAGACCTTATGCCTATCAGCTACATAAAAGGATTCCTTTGCTTTAAATTAACTTCCATAATGTAATTTTTGATAACTGCAAAGCAGAAAAAAAAATCCTTATCTTTGGCTATTTTGAATCTCAAGGTATTGTAAAAATAATCTTTGACTATTGTTCACTACTATTTCCATCCACATTTACTACTAGAATTTCAGCTTTTAGCATTCACTACTGAGAGATACAAAGGAAATAATATGATATAGTTAGAGGAGAGCAAACCACTTACAGAAAAGAATGTATGCTGCCACAAAGGCATCAGAACTGTCTTGTAATCTCATAGAACATGTGGCATGGGAAATAGAGCTTCCCTAAGTACACAAGTCCCTACCATTTTGGTAAAGAAGACTTTCCATTAGCTGTTAGTAGATTAGATTTTCTGGAAAAAATGGCCAAAAACATCCTGACATTGGCAGAATTAAATACAGCCTTTTAAGACCAATACAAAGCTCAGACTGTATTATCTTTCTAGTTCCTGCCTGATACATAATTCAAAGTGTGGTTTATAAATTGACCAACTCTTTTTATAACTGCACTAGCAAGCATCTCTTTGCTTGTTTAGTTGGTTCTTCAAAGCAAGAGTCATTCAACTTATAACGCTGTGCTAGTATTTTTCTCTGTGCCTATTGTCGAAATAATAATCTGAATATTTTGGAAAATTTTAACAAATTTCAAGTAGGAGAAGATAATTAATTTCCTACAAGTTTTTAGGAAAACTCTGGAAAAATAATTCCGCTTGAGATATATGTCTACATCTACCATCAACATGCACAAAAATCTAAACTGAACTATAATGTGCACTTTTTCTTTTCTGATGGGATGTAACTGAACTTAGAGAAATATAGAGTCATATCTGGAAATAAGAAAATCTATTTTTAAAAATGAGTCAATTTTACATCAGATAAGAAGTCCCATATATCATAAAAATATGTATCATATCTCTCTTCTGTTGTGTTTTATTTTACCAGTCATAATGAATCTTTTCAAATCACATTTTTTTTTCCTAAAAACACTTCAAATATTTCCTTAGATATTCTCTTTGAGACATTGCAGGGTTTTGGATACATTACCAAGCTACTATCTTCATCAAACATGCTTAATCATTCCTAAATTTAATCATTGTTGACATCTTTATTGTACAAAGGAGAGCAATAAAATGCTTATAAAATTAGAAATACCTTATTTCTTAAAAAATAAAAACCTCTACCAGTATCAGTTAGTACTACAGATTGTTTCATGAAATAATGTTCATAATAGTTCATGAAATAATGCATTTTTATTTTAATTGCTGATTTTGTGTCTTTGACTTTTCTTGCCCTATGTGAGTCCATCTATCCAATTTCTTGCAAAATTTTAGCTCTAAAATACTGAGAGTGTTTATATTTTCTTAAAGTAAGTCTGAATTAGCCATTTTGGATTCTTGGATTCATAAAAGGAAGCATGATATGGACTTTGTCTTTCCTAAATTTCCAACTGTCAACCTTAAACATTTTTTTCATATGATCATGCTTTGCTGAATATTATTGAAGGTTTCATTATCATTTTCACAATTATATCAGTATTTCATTTTGAAACTTCAGTAATTGTATACAATTCTGTTTTTGAAATTCTGAAACCTTTCTTGCCTAAGTTTTCTGCAGGAAGAAATGCCAAGATTATCAAAAATGAATACAATTTTTAAAATGTAAATATTTGCTATGTTATCCTTAGTGTATTGCTATCCTCATGATTTTGACTATGAAATTAAAAACAAATCTGTCAAGAGTTTCTATAAGAAAAGCCTTTCCTTGTTATTTTTTCTCTACTTTGAATGGCTTAAACAGGAATAGCATTTGCAAACAAAGCCATTGTATGAGCCAAGGTTCCTACCTGAATATGTCATATCAATTAACTTGTATCAGAAGGCCCGGTAAGTCCATAATAATGAAATCTGTGAAATTTCTTGACATTTTCAAAGCAGAACAACTGCAGAACATTAATAATAATAAGCAAGCCATAAGCTCCAAAGGAAGTCTTGATTTTGTCACTGTCTATTTCTCCAGGCAGATTGCTATTTCAATCACAAAAATTGCCTAGTTAACTTTTTGTATTTTAATGGCACTATAACATCATTTATTATATACATGAACTGCATTTGAAATTGGGCAATATGCGTGAGCATATACTTTGGTATTTAATAGCACTTGGACTTTCAAAGTAGGATTTAAATGGAAATGATATAGCTTATTTCAAGAAATAAATTTAGAAAGCTTGTACTTAATAGGCTATATCATAGTGAATATGTTTAGATTCAATTAATTCCTTTCCTTTGAACTGAGAGTCACTTAGAGGCCCAATTAGGGGAACCACCATAAAAGTATGAGCACTAAGTGCTTGCCTTCACCCCAGATTTCATGTCATTCAGGAAGAAGTCCTAAACTCTTAAATGTACTAGCTGCCAGTTTCCAGCTACACTTAATACAGGTGGATATCACTGAGTTCAGCAAAAAGAAAGTGCCAAAAACTGCTTTAATTCAAATACAAAGGCAAAACAGCCTAATTAGTTAAAACCCGGCTCTATTACCTAAAATGCGGAGCAGAGTCAAACCTGTCTGCCACATACTAGGAAAATGTCTTCATCTTTAAGCTGTGCCATAAATAAATTTAAGACTGAGTGCCAGAGAGATAAATCTTGGAGAAGCACTTTCTAATTTAATTACTAGGATATTATGAAGAAGGAGGACAGTGGGGAGCCCTAGAATTACTCTCCTACCTCCTCAAACATTTGTTTACTTTAATCAGTTATTGTTTGTCATGAAATACATACACAGACTTGCAATTAAAGAGAAGACACTAAGAAGATACCTCCCAGAGTTTCAGAGTCCAAAACACTGACTTACGGAACTATCCCTCCTTGGTTCAAAGGAATTAATTTCCAAACCACATTGTGACAAAGTTGTAGCAAAAGTTTTGACAATTTTCATTGTGTTGATTTCCCTCAAGAGAACAAATTACAGTTTAATTCCCTTAAGTAGTATAAGGTCTTGAGTCTGTGTGTCCTACCTCCTTGTCAAGTGAATACAGTATTACAGATGAAAAAAGGCTCAGTCTTTGGCGATCATTGTTTTATTAGAATGGACTATTAAAGTTCAGTTTTCCCTGTTCTGGAAATAGAATGTGGAATTTTCTGATCTGATTTCTGTTCATATTAGAATATGCCCCTAGACCATAGCACATGAAGTTACGAGTAGATTTTAAGACGGAAGAACATACCATCAAACTTAACAGACTAATGACTTTCATTATTAAAATAGATTTGATAAATTGGAACTTGCTTACTTTCAGTTTCCAGACCTGTGCAAGTTTCCTGATAATATGAGGAGCCTTTTATTGAAAATTATTTTTCCCTGTATGCATGCTTACAAACTATGCTTTTTTTATTTTGATAAATTAAACAAATTGGTGTCTCTAAGTCTCTCACAGTATCTGTGAATCCGTATGATGTATTTTAAATCATCCTCATTGTTCTTTTCTAAACTCAAAGCATTTTTCAAATTCTCAAATTGTGGACATTAGAAATGATCAACACTTTCCAATATTGACCAAACCTATACAAAACAATAAGGTAGCTTATTTGCTTTATTCCTATTTACTGTGTGGCCCTCTCACTTGTCATGCAGTTGACATCATTCCATGAGTTTGCATTTGCTATTCACTATTACCACTGGATCTTCCAGAGCTGAAAAAGATATATTGTGCTGTGTGCTTTTCAAAGGCAAGTAGGTTCCTAACTTGTGTCAGTACTTGCGAAAAATCACATTTTGACACTTAAGTGCTCCTGCTTTACCAAAACAACCTTGAAAATATGACAAGTCCATACTAGAGATGAGGAGTCTCCTTCTTTGGAGGTCTTTAAAACCCGCCTGGATGCAGCCCTGAGCCATGTGCTCTAGGTGATCCTGCGTGTGCAGGGGGGTTAGACTAGATGACCTCTAAGGTCCCTTCCAACCTTAACAGTTCTATGATTCTATGAATCAGTAATGCTAACAGATTTTAATTTCCTTAAAAGAGGTTTGAGACACATATTGTAACAAACAACAATCTGAAAATGAAATTTAACATTTTCAAACCATTGAAGAAAAATGTTTCTTCATCCTCAATAAAGTGAGATTGATTGCCCTAATTCACAAGACTTATATTCAAATATTCCTGGAATTCAGAATTAGAATCTGTTCACTCTTTTGCTTAAAGATGTTCATATCCTTATAGATACTCATGCTCTTTGCTGTCAACAGGTTATTATGAGCTGTGAAAGTCTAAGAGAGGATGACAAAATCATTCAGTATTAGAAGAATTAATTTGAAATAATGTCCATAAGAATAAATCAGTCATAAAAAATTAATTGTGTTAAAAATCTAATAAGATATAGAAAGTTTTAAATCATTAAGACAGATCAAAAGCATTTATCCATGTGCTATTGGCAAAACAAACTTTTAAGTGCTGGTGATAGCATTTTAAAATATTAATACTGTTATAGATTTAGGTGGTATACTTGAGGAGCCTTACAGGAACAGAGCAGTTTAATATCCACAAGGTTCTTTTGTTGTGGCCTGGCTAATGGTATGAAAGAAGGAATGTTTGCATTATTTTAATATGAGTGAAGATTGACTGCAAAAAGAACAAGTTTCACTGTCTCTGAAGTGGTCAACTAAAGAGACAAAAATCGATATTCTGTATGTGTTTAGGTTTCCAGGGGGTTCTTGTGGCTTCTCAAAATATTGTCTAGTGTTTTTCTGTGGTCTATGAAAGTCTGAAAACTTGCATTCTAAAGTGTCCCATAGGGCAGAAAGTTGTGAGAGCAGCATCTTATGTTATGCCACTGAACTCAGGAAAGAGCTGCTGAGCTCTGCAAACACTGCCATATCTTCTTTTGTACCAGCTAGTAAGAACAACCACAGAGATAACAAGATGAATGTTCGGTGAAACTTTTATTCAGAAGTTCCTTAAGGCTGAGTTAGGGAGAGAAGAAAAAGGAGGGGACAGAATGATTCACATAGTGACATCTTCTCCAAGCAATGCTTAGAAAACTCACCTAGAAATTGGGAAGTAGGAGGTCAAATGTCTACTTTGAGCTGAAGAGAGTGTACATGCACTTCCCAACAAATATTATTACTATTAGTGATTGACTGCATCAGAATCAGTCCCTAGTTTTTGAGATTTATTGCCAAAACTTCATTATGTACCAATCTGGAAAAGCACTATTTTCTTTTAATCCATAATGTTTATTGTATGAAACAAACAAACAAACAAACAATATTGTCTATTTCTGAGGTAGAAAGAAAGTCCTGTAGTCTTCAAAACTATATCTTTTATTTCAGAGAACTCACACCCTTCTGCATCAGTTCAGTCATATTAGCACTCAACATTCAGTTAAAGAGAAAGCAGTCTACATTCTTTTTAGAGAGAAATGAAATCCTGTTGGTTTTATTGCAACACTTAATAGAATTTTTTATTAAAACTGATCAGAACTGTCAGCTGGGTTAAATCCAAATGAAAGCAATAAGCATGTTATTTATGAATTTCAAATATGGAAGTATTGTTTGAATATTTAGCTCTTGTTTAAATCTGTTTAAAAGCTTTATATATTGTTATTTTATGTAATAGAAATATTGAATGGTCTAAAGCTTAAAAGATGTGTTGTCAAAAGCAATCAGCGCCTAAGCATCTCCTAGTTAGATACCAATATGGGAAGACAGATTGTTCATAACATTCATTTCTATTTGAGCTAATAAATGAACCAACAAGATATTCTTAAGTGTTCAACTCTCCACATACCCCATTGAAAAGAATAGATTTGTTGTATACACAGTCTTAAGAACAGAGCTACTTCATTTAGGTTTCTAAATGGGAGCTGTGTTCTTCTGACAGTTCCCCTGCAGTAATAAGAAAACCTCACAGACCAAAACATTGCCCTATTACAAAGAAAGCATGTTAAGATTTTAAGATTCTAAGATCTCTGTTAACTTTCTTCACCGATTGTTGCTTTTATTCTACTTATAGATATCTGATAAAATAAAATAAACAATAAAACATATTCTTAAAATTTCTCCAAATCTCTTCCCAAACTTCAGTGAATATTCTGTTTTCCAGTAGTTTAATTTCTGAGGATGTCTGCCATAGATTGAGTTATAAGCTCATGGATACAAAGGTATTTCTTTCTTCTTAAGAGCACATCTTTTGAGATTACTCTATATGCATATGCAATTTCCTACTGAACCTCTGTGGATTTATCAGAAACTGTTTACCTCCCAGAATATACCTCTGTACTTTACAGATTTATAGAGCAAAATGATCCTGCTCTGTGTATCACACACGCAAACATTTCTTCAAATCACTACTGCTTTGACCACATATATTTGCACTTTTCTTCATTGCATGTGCGTCACTTTGCTCAGTGACCCACATCCTATTACATTACACTAAGAGTGGTAGGTTCTGCACTAAAACATGACATTACATACTACATATTACATATTACATAGACAGCAAAACAGGAAAAAAAAAAACATAAAGGCAAAAAAACCTCCACCACGCTTTTAGCTTTTTGACTTCTGGAACAAAGGGAGGAGTAGATTAAGAGAGACTCAAAGATTTCTAAGGAGCAAAAATGCTAGGGCTGCTGCTCTCTTCTTCTTCCATCTCACAAACATCTGAAATTCTTCAGTGACTCAGAGTATTCTGTTCTTCTATCACTTAGTAAAATACCTGATGAATGAGTTGCAAAATTTGCCTTGAGATTCTGTATTTGGATTGCCTGAGGTGATGAGATCACTGACATCAAATGTAATAAATGATCTCTACATGTTGGGGTTTTCACAGTACACCTATCTTCCAATCTCAGTAAAGCATTATTAATTACTGCTAGCTGCATTTGGCTCTGAGTTATATAGGAAAACATACAAGTTGTGTGAGTAGTTTAAGTTTATGCTGGGCAAGTCTTAACTGAACTCCAGGAAAAATATGCAGTTCCCAAAGCAGTGTTCCATTTACCCAGATCACCTCTTGCTTAACTTTCTCAAGCATAAATCTCTGTGAGTGAAAATACATATTTTAAAATCACAGAGAACTACTCAATCCTTTTTACAAAATTAGACATGAACCGTTATGATGAATAAAATCATTATGAAAGTAAGGTTGAGGATATGAATTTTTAAATGAGCAGTAAAAAATTAAAGAGAGAAATAATGTTGATTGGGAAAGTCTCCATTTGTGTATGAATTTTAAATATTTTTTGCAGTGTTATACTTTTCAGAAAATTTTCTCTCTCATCAGATAAAAGAGGAAAGAGTGGAGAAAATACTCAAGATTAGCTTGCACACCTTGTGACTGTGGCAGCTGTATAAATGAAAGTTTCTAGTATTTTCTTATACTTTGACACTTGTGATACTGGTAACAGCACATGGATATATCGTGAACAATGATGCAAAACTGTTGCCGATTGGGGGTCGGCAAGCCTCGTTCACTAGCTGGACTGACCTGGGGCTCTGCTCGCCCCAGGGCCATAGAGCATAGACCTCAATATGAG
>JAUBOD010001059.1:1416059-1431187 GCA_032353885.1 Nothura maculosa
CCCTTCCCTTCCCTTCCCTTCCCTTCTTTTACAATTGACCTTAGGGAATGAATCATTATGTTCCTCAATACCTAGCCTTTGGATGTATCTTTATCTTTGAAATATTTTCCAGAAACTATGAACAGCTAGCATTTGGCTACAATTATTTTCCCAGGAACCTGACAGATCGACCAATAAATGAGTTCTTTTTTTTTTCTTATCTTTTCTTTTTTTTTCTTTTTATCCACCATGGCCCTCTGTCCTGAACCTGTCTCTGGTTCTTGATAGTGGAGCCTGACAAAACCATTGTCCAGTTTATTTTGAAAATTTCAACTTACCATCTTTGCAATTTTGGGGAAGTATTGGAAACACTTGAGAATTTTGGTTTTGCAGCTGTGCTTCTTTCTGAAAACTCAACACATTAGACCTTTAGGGTTTCTGCTGAAGTTCATATCTGATACTTTATTTAGTTGTTCAACTGTTTGACAGAAATGCTATATCATGTATTTTAATGTTTTAAGGATTCCTGACAGCTGTATATCAAATATGAAAAGATCCAGAGACACCTTTTGGCCTGCATGTTTTGATTTTTTTGATAGCTTTTTTAAATTTATCTATAGATGACTATAGCCACTAAAATGTAAGTCAGCATAAATAGGGGATCAGCTTGACCAACTTCTCTGAAGTCAACATATAATAGGCTTTGAAAAACTATGCATAAGTTGTTTCAGTATATTGCCGTGGTTCTGGGCATACTTTTTTCTTAATGCCTTTCTCCTTTATACCCATATAAGTTATAGCTGTTGGCAGGGTAGTTGGCAATCCCTCTGGTGTTATGTTCAGTTTATTCTGGAGGAATTGTATGGTATTAATTACACTCACAGGCATTACCAAACACTGATATCTCTAAAGATATGGTAACAATTACAGAAGTTCATTTAATTCAATATGGCTGGACTGATTTTAACAAAATGAAAAAAGAGATACATTCATTGAGATAAAAGAACTTTGCATTTCTCTTGCCTATGTGCTTCCCAGTAAGGGGAAGGTGAGGCCATCTGAATGTCTTGTTCTTTGTAGAGTACTAGAGAAAATATGATGTGTTTGTATTTGACTAGTATGGTATCTTGACCAGTGCAGTGGTTTATATTTCTGTCTTTCTCTTCTGTAAATGGTGCTTCTCTTTGTCAGCTTCTTTGAACACTAGGCTTTTATTTTCTGGTGTCTTACTGATAGCCTGCATTTTTCCACTGGCCTCAGATGTTTTTAGTGTACATCATCATAACACTCTCATATTTGTCTGCTTATCAGTCTTACTAGAATTGCTTTGTGGCTGGCTCCACAATCCATCTGGAATGAAATTGGTCATTGATCTAATATTGTAGCTTATCAGCATTGCTGGGATTACATTACAGATGATTTGGTATACCAGGTGGAATTGAATCAGCCATTAATATAATAGCATCTTTAAAAATCTGGCAGTTGGATGGCTGTTTGGCTCTTCCACATTTTCTGTGCACTGAAAGTCTTTACATATGCAAGAATCAAGTTGCAGAAATCCTCTTCTTCATTGGTCATCTTTGTTTGCTGAATTGATGCTTGAATTTCCATTACTTTTACTTCCAGGAGTGTTCCAAGTGAGTTTGGGATTTGGCAATTAAAGCACACACACTCTGAGAAAATTCAGCCCCCTGGTTTATTTCAGAACAATCCACACTAGCAACACACTAAAGCAAGATGACTACTTAGCAACTACTTGTGAGAAGAGGTGTCTACGTAGCAATTACTTACAAGAGGATACCAGCCAGCAGGGTAGCGAGACCAATCATCCTCCCTTATGGACAAGAGGTGGCTGACAGGCTCCAAGCTTGTGGGCATCCCCACAGAGACAACATAGGTCTCAGTTAGAAGTCTCTATCCACCTCAGATCCATGATTTTTTTTTCATATCTGGCATGTCCTGGCACGTAAGGCCAGTAGGTGTCAGGAGGTGACCAGAGCATGGGAGCAAAGCACGACCTTTCCTTGCTTTTGCATGTGTGCCCACAAGTGGGGGTCCCTGGTCTCGTTATGAGGATCTTGCCTTCATCATCTTCCTCTCCCATGCCTCAGGTTTGGCCTCCAAACTAGTTCAGAAGTCGGTTGTGTTTAGGTTGACACCATGCCTTCTGGAACTGCCACCTCCAAATTTCTCAGTTGCTCCTCACCACCAGATTAGGTCCCTGTTTTTGCAACAGTATAGCTGCCTTCAAACTCCCTACAACCAGATAAGGGCTTAGTTCCGAGCTTTCCAATAGTCTCATGGCTCATGGATCATAAGCAGGCTTATGAATCTTTCCTTCTTATACAAGGAGTCACTTTGACATATCCTATATTTTTGTCCTAAAGGACAAACTACTTTCATTTGATAATCTTTCTAGTCAGTACATTTGTCCTTGCCCCAACAAAGCATTCTCTACTTTTTAGAAAACAGTCTTCTCAGAAAGCTATCTGAGGATATCATAGATCTCAGATTTGTAATTTGGGCCCTCTATCTTCTGCTTCCTGGTTTCATTTATTCCACCTCTGCAGTGGGTTTTAACTGGGATCAATTTTTACCTAACAACTTTTTCAGCTGTTTCAGTGTTTCCATTATTTCAGGCAGCAATTTCTCATGCACTTTTAGACCTTTTTTCCTCACTGTTACAGTAATTGATTTTAACTTAATTTTCTAATTTTCATTCATTGTACACATCTGGATATGGCATTTTGCATATAAATATTTACACTCTTTTTATTTCCCCTCTTTCTGACCGCTGATATGTTTTAAGCTTCTACTAATGCTATTAGTACGACAGTTTTACTGTGGTTCCCTGTATGACATGAAAAAATCTATTTCATAGAATCATAGAATGCTTAATGCTGGAAGGGACCTCAGAGGTCATCTAGTCCAACTTCCCTGCAAACGCAGGGTCACCTAGAGCACGTGGCACAGGGCTGCATCCAGGCAGGTTTTGAAGATCTCCAGAGAAGGAAAGTCTACAAACTCTCTGGGCAGCCTGTTTCAGGGCTCTGTCACCCTCACTGTTAAGAAATGTTTTCTTAAATGTCCACCTTTGAAAAGAGGCTATGTTTCTCATTTGTACATGAGAAACACAGATTAAATAATTTATCATTCCACGTGGCCATATTCATGAGGCAAGAAAAATAAAATCATGGTCAATCACAGGTTTATTCTGCTAAGTTTCATTGAACAGGGAAAACTTTCTCAAAATTACATCGTTTAGCCACTTAGTCCAATGAACTAGATATTTTCTTTGCCAAATGAAATGCTACTTCCAACTCCTTAAATATGATTTTTGCACACTCCATTTCCCTAGAGATAGAAATCTGGAAAGAAAAATAGGAGAGGAAGAATAATTTGCTCCTGTGTCCTGAAAAGAAAATGAGACAAGTATTTCTCTCCTACAAGTATTTCTCTCCTTCTCTTTCTTCAGTTGGCAAAATGGTGCTTTTTGGGAATTATAGTAAATCTTTGAGAAAATTGTCCCTGCAATAAATAAAAGTCCAATTGGTTTAAACTATGTATGTTTTGATGCTTTCCAATTTAGGATCACATTATGTTCAAGGAAAATAATATAATTATTAATAGTTCACACTGCCTTTCCCTCTTCTTCAGGTCCTTTCATATCCTTTTCGTAAGTGTATTATTGCTTAGCATAAAGCCTTAATATTATCCAGATGGAGAGAAATATTTATCTTGGTCTCTTATGACTCATCTATTTTTATTTTGTATTTATTGTTGACTGTTTATTAGAAAGTGTTATTTATCTCTACTGTGGAAAGCTTTAATAATTATCCTACTGGATAATTATTACTATTGGGAATCCAAAGATAATGTTATGATAAAAGCTAATAACATTTTCTGTTAGAATGTCTTAGTTTTTAAAGGATGCCTTTAATTTATTTTCACTGATAATATGTATTTGACGCAGGAGGGTTAAGACGTCCTTTCAAATGTAAAAGCTTCATAAAGAAAGTAAGAATAATTCAATATGTAAATCACAGAATCGTACAGAATCATAGAATGGTAGAAATTGGAAAGGACTTTGAGAGATTATCCAGTCCAACCCCTCTACTCAAGAACACCTAGGACACAGGATGCGGCACAGGATGGCATGCAGGCAGAATTGGAAAATCTCCAAAGAAGGAGACTCTACACCTCCTCCGGGCAGCCTATTCCAGTGTTCTGTTCCTTTCACAGTCAAGAAGCTCTTCCTGTCATGAAGATGGAAATTCCTGTGTTTCCATTTGTACCCATTACCCCTTGTTCAGTCGCTGGCCACCATTAGGAAGAGTTTATACATATTGATCAGATCCCCTCTCAATCTTCTCAAGGCCAAAGAGGTCCAGCTTGCTTAGTCTTTCCTAACAAGATAGATGCTCCAGTCCCTTAGTCATCTTTGTTGCTCTTGGCTGAACTCTCTCTAGAAGTTCTGTGTCCATTTTGCACTGAGGAGACCAGAACTGCACAGTATTCCACATGTGGCATTACCGCAGCAAAAGGGGAGGAAAATCCAATGTAATTTTATAATTACTAAGATAGATAAAGTAGATTTGATTTAACATGAAAGTGTTGGGTGTTTGTCTAAATAAGAATTTCTGTCTCTTGGGAAACAAACTAATGTTTTTTCCCCAACAAAGCCGCCAAAGCTCTTCTCATTGTTGGCTAGCAAAAGAACAAGGGGAAATGAGTATAAGTTGAAACACAAGAAGTTCCATCTTGACTGTGAGGGTGACAGAGCGCTGGAACATGCTGCTCAAGGAGGTTGTGCAGTCGCCTTCTCTGGAGGTCTTCCAAACCCGCCTGGAGGCTGCCCTGCGTCACATTCTCTAGGAGTATCTGCTTGAGCAGGAAGGTTGGACTAGATGATCTTTAGAGGTCCCTTCCAACATTGAACATTCTGTAATTCTGTAATCGGTGAGCTTGTTAAAAGGGAAGCATCACTGTGGAAGATTATGCAAGAAAGAAAGAAAGAAAAAATACTTCAGGTATGAGTATTGGCCAAATTAAAACTCTCAAAACCACATTGTATTAAAGATGTATTTTTTTAACCAGTCTGATAGCTGTTCCAAAAGAAGAACATTAACTACACTGGCAATTATGAAATTGTTTATTTTTGATGGAACTGATCTGATATTTAGCATTCAAGACCATGCTGACACTTGAACATATCTTTCAGTATGAACGTATAATTTTGCAGAGATAGGAGCCAAGCCAAGGCAAAAAGATAGGATAAATTAGTATTTATTGTAATTTGGTAGAGGATGGAATGGACTCCCCTTGTTTTGTTTACTTTATGTCTTTTTTTACATCACATATCTAAATGTAAGGATCTAGTCCTATGTAAAGAGTACACGATTTGGAGTAGTTGCAAAACAATGCTGTTGTCCCTAAATATTGAGCTATTTGAAAACAGTCATGGATTGCGTGCAATGTTGCAAGGACTTCCAACGCAAATGATGAAGCAAGAGATCTGTACAGCTGCAAGCTCAGTGCATGGTGAGGAGGTGCATACCGTACATGCCCCTTTCTTTCACTGAAGTCCTCCCTTGGCAGATGTTGCTACCAGTTGTTGTGCCGTGAAGATACTAAGGTGGAATGGAAAAAGCTATGAGCATTTACTTTGGAAAGGACATAGGAATCTTCTTGTTTAATTTATTATTTGCTTAATTTTGTATGAAGTCTTCACTCACATAATTATCTAATATCTTGGACCACATGTAACTTTAACTTAAAGGCAAAGTAGAGTATGATTAACTCCTCATTACTTGTTGAACCTAGGACTTTATCAGCATAATCTGTAGGAAGAAAATGATTGACACAATTTATTTCAATAACAATTCTAGCTCTGGTGAAGCTCCCTGAATTTCTTCTTTAGAAGCACTTATTTTGCTATAAGAGAGTTCCACTCTGTTACTTTAAAATGAAGACAATTCAAAACCGAAATAAATTAACATTGGCACATGAACAATTTGGAGAACAACAACAACCAAATGAAAAAGAACAAGACAGCCTACTATGTAAAAGAGGAAAAAATCAAGAAATTCATTTGCAGAAGTAAAAGCATTAGAGCACCAAAAAGCACCAAAATGATCAGGCAAATTGGAAAAAAAATCAGATGAATGCAGTATTAGTGGAAGATGAGGATGTAATTCACAAAAGAGATGGAGCTGTAGATCAATATACATAAATCCAACCATTGCAAAGTAGGCTAATCTTAGAATATTAAATATATCAAAAGAAAGAGGAAATTGTCCAGAAAAAAAAATAGATTTAATCCTAAAAGAGGATGTTGTTAATGAGAAGCCATAGTGAAAAACATTATGATTGTGGAAAAAAAAAAAAGGATTAAGTTACATAAGACTTTTAAAATTCTTAATAAACAAATTTCAGCTTTTTGTTCTAAGATAAAAGCCTTTAGGATAACAGAAATGAGTTATTTTCATGTTTCCTGTGAGATGACTGCATCCAAATCAGTAAGTCAGAAAGAGCCAGTCAGTCTCTCTCGATTCCTTCCAGGCCTTCAGGTGCAATGAACGCTGTGCAGGACAGGCAGAGGATAGCAACTCTGCCCAGTACCTGTGCAGGGCTTCTGGCTGAGAGTGAAGGAGATTTTCACAGACAAATCCCGATTTGGCATGATGATGGAAACATCTCCATAAAGATGTCATTAGACAGGAAAGGAATACTGATGGAAAATGTTTGTGTGAAAGTAATAAGTTTATGTTCACACTGGTCTGTTTAATAGGCATTGCAATCTTTTAGGCATCATTTCTCTGGGCTCACTATTTTAGTGTATAGTTAATCACAAGGTTTATGCCAGTTTATTATAGCCTTAGCAAAAATGGGCACAGCTCACAGTTTTTAAGTGTACGGTGTTACCTTTCTTAGCTATATATTGACCAAATATGTGATTCTATTACATGAAAATGCTGTTTATTTCTGAATATTTCACACAAACTGAAACAATACAAGAATATAGGTTTGGTTAAGCCCAGAGTTAACTTTGCTGAGTAGTCTTCAAAAAATATGGTAGCTGATGGTCTTAGAATAAATCAATGGAAATAAATATGCTTCTGTTTTGAAAGTGATTGTCCAATGTCCTGAATAGCATAGGCATTGTGTGATCACAGTTTATTCAGACAATGTCAGTGGGGCCCATGAGTGCTCAGCATCATGTCTGACACCACTGTGAATACAGCCTTCTCAAGGAATAGATGCTGTGAGGAGTTAATGATTTCTTTTTGTGACTAGTGAACTGCATCCCACTGTCATTCTAGCAATAATTCACACTCTGCTCACATGTTCAGGACCACCTCAGCTAGCAAGTCTCACTACCATGTGTTTCTACATAGTATGACTATTTTGTACATACATTTATCAGTACAGCCTTTAATCTTGAAGATTGTACATACATTTATCAGTACAGCCTTTAATCTTGAAGAATGAATGTGCTAGATGGACAAAACTAAAGGTAGAATGGCCACAATCTATGAAGAATTAGCTACCTGTTGCATGACATTACACAACATACAGTCCCTAGTGGCTCACTTCTGTGATTTCTATCTCTCTTACCGATGTTAAAGGACTACATATAGCTTTTGTCCAAGTCTTGTGAGGAAATATACCTACTTCCACTGGATGAACTAATTTCTGAAGGCTGTGTGCATTCAGAAGTGTTTGCTCTATTACATTTCTGTGTGCTGTTTATAATGATCTATTTTTTTAATTCGCTGTATAGCATATCATCTCTTAACCACATGATGTTATGAAGATATATATGACCTGAGAAGTCCAAATAATTCATTTCTATGATTTGTCACAATGGAAATCCTAGGAAATATATAGAAACTCTAACAGTACACAGAAAAAAAAAAAAAAAAAAGAACCTAAAATGTGTCTGATGGATAAATAAAGTAAAAAAATCCAGTATTTTACTGTAATAAACTTCCTAAGAAGAATTAATATGAATCAAACATGAATCCGGTATGCTACCAAAATGCCTTTACCCTAACAAAGTTCATGTTCTATGTGAATTTTCCTTCTCCTTAGAGAGAAAAGACTTTGGGTGAATATTTACAAATAAACCAACTTGTATGTCTTAAGAATTTTAAGATGACAATAGAAATTTGTTAAATTTATGATTTTCTTTCTTGAAAAAATATAATGAAAAACAAATTAAGAGAAAAAAAAAGGCTGAACAGGTATTGTTGTTTTTACATGGGAAAAAATGGAAGACAAGTTAATTTCAGTTACAGACAGATGAGCAAACTTTTCTTACAAGTGAAGTTCCCTCTGGGGCATCTCTAGTGCTAGCTGAAAGCCTGTTAAACTGTTTTTCTTTTTTGTCCTTCATGTGTTCCTGGAGGTCTGTCTCTCTGTGTCCTCTTTATGCAGGCCAAAAATCCTCCCAGTTCAAAGACTCTTAGGGACGATAATTTTTATATTTCAGAATTTCTAAATTAATCTTAATTTCTAGACATAGCCAACTATACTCCTGCAATTTTCAGTCTGAATTCCAATCTGAAATTTGAAAGGTATAAGAGAAAGTTCAGAGCCAAAGGCCAAGGTAATATTTTTTCTGATGTTTGGATATTATGTCTAACTGGCAGCAATTTTTTAGCTGTCTTGTCCCAGGGCTTTTGAATCTGTACAGGAAGATTTTGTCTTCACTCAATGACTTCATCCCCTCATCCCCTTCCTTTTTTTTTTTTTTTTTTTGACATGAAACCTCAGCTAAAAGTTATTTTAGGAGTTAAGTCAATATAAGCTTTTTTTTCTTACATAATGTACACCAGTATCAACAACTGTTCGGGTGTCATTACTTACTAAGAGGAGATATTCAAAGCATAACTTCAAATGGAAGCCGAGTGCTTAACTAATCTTTGTGCTTTTGAAAATGAGTCTCCAAATCTGTTCATACTGAGTCATTTATTTTCTGTGGCACTCTGACTTCAAAATGGTTTCAAAATGTGACTGACTCAATTGAATGCCTGATGAAGATCATATATTTTAGCAACCACAGTAAATTTGTTAATTCATACATGGATATTTCTTTTTTAGCAAACTTGAATCTGAAAGAAATAACTCCATCTATTGGACTATTTCAATATTCCTTAGCAATATCATGAGCTCAAATAAATGACAACATAGCTTAAGCAAGATTGAAAAGAGTAAAAAAAAAAATGTTAACTGAAAGTTAGCAGTGTCCTCAAAGAGTCAGTCATCAATCTAGTCCTGGTTAATTTATTCATCAGCTACCTGCATGAAGGGACAGACTGCCCTCTCAGCCAGTTTCCTGTTGATAAAAAACTGGGTGGAGCAGCCCATACCCCAGAGGGCTGTACTTCCATCCAGAGGGACCTGGACAGACTGGAAAAATTAGCGGTGAGACAACTCATCAAGTTCAAAAAGGGCAAGTGCAGGGTACTGCACTTGGGGAGGAATAATGCTGGACACCAGTATAGGCTGGAGACTGGGGATTGACCTTCTGGAGAACAGCTCTGTAGAGAGGGACCTGGGTGTCATGGTGGATGACAAGTTGACCATGAAGCAGCAGTGTGCCCTGGTGGCCCAGAAGGCCAAGGGGGTCCTGAGGTGCATTAAGAAGAGCGTCTCCAGCAGGTCGAAGGAGGTGATCGTCCCCCTCTATGCAAGCCTTGGTGAGGCCACATCTGGAGTACTGTGTCCAGTTCTGGGCTCCCCAGGACAAGAGGGATGTGGAGCTGCTGGAGAGAGTCTAGCACAGGGCCACCAGGATGATCAGGGGCTTGGAAGATCTGCCCTATAAGCAAAGGTTGAGGGAGCTGGGCCTGTTCAGCCTGGAGAAGAGAAGGCTGAGGGGGGACCTGATCACGGTGTACAAATACCTCAAGGGAGAAAGGGAGGAGGATGGGGTTGGCCCCTTTTCAGTGGTGGACAGTGATAGGACTAGAAGAAAAGGCTTCAAACTGAAGCGTTGGAAGTTCCACAGGAACTTCAGGAAGCATTTCTTGACAGTGAGGGTGACAGAGGAATCTATCAGGCTGCCCAGAGAGGTTGTAGAGTCTCCTTCTTTGGAGATCTTTAAAACCCGCTTGGATGCAGCCCTGAGCCATGTGCTCTAGGTGACCCTGCATGTGCAGGGAGGTTGGACTAGATGACCTCTAAGGTCCCTTCCAACCTTAAGCGTTCTATGGTTCTATGATTCTATGATATAAATACGCTTCTAAAGGAGATAGATATAGGAGATAGAAGGAATGATAGAGGTCAATAAAGTTTATATCTGAACTGATCTTTTTTGGTTATTTGTGCTGCTGCTGTGAAGTAAATGGCAAAACTTAGTAACATATCTGAGTGATAAATACAGAAGCCTTTGTGCTCAGCAAATTGAGTGTATTGGTCTTATATGAGCTTGCAGATAGGACTAAATTTTCTAATCTCTGAATGGAAGTCCTCCTGGAAGTCTTAATTGCTGTAGCTATGAACCAAAGCCTGGGTCAACTCTCCAAAGTATTGTTAATGGATGAAGGAAAAAGGCAGAACCTGTAGAAAACAGAGGACTGAAAAATAACCACATAACTCAGACACAATTGAAAAGTACTAGATAATAGTGACGAATCAGGATAAAAAGTTGGAATATAAGAGAGTAAATCCTTCATTTTTTTCATGACATTGGTCTTATCCTTAATCTTCAAGGACATTAAGACTGAGAAGCTGTAGCCCATTATGTAAAAGGAACTTAGGCAACTTCCTCAACATTATGAAGGAAACTGGAAGCAGATAGACAAAATGGATGATAAAAATAAAGTATTTTTTTCTCTAATCTGTGCTCTATTCCTTGTAGCCAGGCAATTCTGCTATATATCCTCTGTTTATCCAAAGTCTCTATTGTTTATTGTATTGATTCTCGTTTTCAGAAAGGAAGCCTAACCAAGCAATAAGGCTCATAAAAAACTAACCTTGTTCTATAAGCAAATAAGGATATTTTTACTAAAAGTTACAGTATCAATGTTAGAGACTACAATGGTGAATAGGGAAACTTTCCTTTCAGTAAGCTCAAGGTAGCTGTAAATCTACTGATACTCAAGATGAAAAAAGAAAAAAAAAAGAGTTAGAAAAGAACTTTACAGAAGTATTACACCATAAAGGAAGCTTAAATACAGCATCCTGCAGATCAGTTGATCTGGATATGCCAGAAGACTCTAAAGGAGCCATCTGAGTATTATGTTTTCCTGTATACCGAGAAGACTTTATTTTTTTCCTCTTTGTGAGATGTAATTAGGCTTTATAATTCTATTTATTTATTTAATTTAGTTGATAATGGCTAGTATATCCTGTTTTACAAATAAATACATTGGTGAAAATCTGATATGTCGATTCAAAAGGATAAACTTTTTAAAAAAATTCTTGAATTCTTCTCTTGAAGAAGACTGCAGGACTGATTTTTAAGGATTCTCTCGAATCAGCTGGGAATAAAGTAATGACTAGGAAGAATGAAACCAAGTTTTCTGTTTTTCCATCTTATAAAAGAAAATATGTCAATTTGGCCCTTTATTTTTTTTTTCCTCATCACATACGTGCCGCATCTGATTTCATGCTTACCACTGGAGATTTGCTTGATCTGAACCAAATTTTGTATGCTAGTGAGATAGATTCAAATCAATTGAAAAAGAAAGAGAGGCTCTATTTTGATGCAAAATGCATAAAATAGAGTTGCTAAAAAGTATTTGCATATTACCCCAGGAGGGGTTCCAACACAATCATTTTTGTGGCTAGTGTCATCATAAGCCATGCACAACAATTGGAAAAATATTGTCAGTTCCCTGGCTGCATAAGATTCAGCTGACACCCCTGAAACATGAGAAAGTTTGAACACCTGCTCAAAGAGAGCTAAAATCAAAGGGGAACTGATGCAACATTGTTTTGTACTTCCAGCTCTTGAGAAAGTGCATATCATTCAGAGAAAAAAGAGGGGAAGCAATTCCCCTGACCCACAAAAGCTAGTGAGAGCATCCTGCACAAAATAAATGCTCTTACTTCATGAGTGAAAATTATTATTTTCTTTATGTTCATATTGAGGCAACTGTAAAGTCAGTGTCATTTACAAAACATTAGTAGAAGAAATAAATAATTTCTGCTCAATTTTGGAGATAAATTCAACATAACCAGAGACAATAGTATTTTTAAGAATGCTTTTTTGCATCTAGTTTATGTTTTGAAATGCAAAGTGCTGAATATGATGAAAAATTCAGGTGTCAAGAGATGTTGAGTCACAGAAACTGTTAATGAAAGTCTATCAATGCGGTTTCAGAAAATGGAAAGCAATTTTAATCTCTAAAAAACAAATGCTGCATTGGAAAATATAATTCATTTACAATTAGAAAAAAAGAACAGCAGTCTCTTCCAAAGCTTGTATGCTAAGCTACCTGGCATTATGTACCCTAGGTATGCTTATTATATCCATAAGCACTCATTTGTTCAGCAAAATTATGAATGAACATGAACATCTGAATGTGTTTTATTTCAGTAAAGACAACTGTGATAATTACAAAAATAATGCTTCTGATCATCATAGAGACAGAAGTCTGATTATATTTATTTCAGGAAAGATTTGGGGAGTTTCACTGTTTATTTCTATAATCCTTTTGTGCTTTTAAAATCCTACAAATCTTTACAAATTTTATATTGAGGTTAAATACATAAATATGCATGAAAACTGCAATTAAAGTTATTTTTTCTTTTCAAGATTTGCAGATAGATGGACGGATAGGCAACACTGAATGATTCAATGATGCAAAGTGTGAAAACTAATGAAAAATTATAAGCAGCAATAAATGTCTGTGTGAATAGCCCCAAATGAATGTAAATTTTAGATGTCACTTTTCATTAAAACCAAAGTTGACTCGCAGATATGATTGACAACTTCTATTATTAGTTCAAAAATTCACATAACTTTATTTGATAGTCATCAGTATGAAAAGCAATGCATATTATATTACTAGTTGCATGAAATGTTATTCACGGAGCTTCCAGAAATAAGGTGCAGGACTGGCTAACTAATGGACTGGCTCCCTCTGAGCTGAAGTCAGTTCTCCCTCTGGTATTAAGGCATGCTATAAACCAGCAGTGTGAAACTATTTTATCTTCCAATTCATATCTGTGAGTATAGGAGGAGAAAAATGTTGCATATTCTTCTGCTCGTAGTCACATATGAAGGCCAAAATAAATTCCCTGTAGGAAAACGCACAGATCTGATACAATGTTGTAAAGATAAGATTCCATTTACTTTCCATAAATGGGGATTTTCTGGGGTGGTTTTGTACTCTATTATCATTAGTATTGCCAAAATACACTTGAGAAGTATCTGAAAGTGGTGTGTCTAATTCAGAAAAAAAAAATGCTTTTTCTATCTGTTTCCTAGTTAAGAAACATGCTCTTATCTGCCCCTGCTATCCTTCAGGGTTTCTTTTTATGATGAAGAAGCAGTACATTTCACAGAGGTGAGGTGAATCTTCTGAACAACATAGGAAGTTTTCATGCAGCGTTAGTGATTTCCAGAGGCACCAGTAAGGCAGCTCACACTGCCATCGGCTGCAGAGCTGCTGGTGAGCCTGACATGAATCCCAGCTAAAGGATGCTCCATCACGCCTTACTGAAAGAGTTAGAAAACCATTATTGTCATTATGGCTAATACTGCTGCAGAACTGAATGGTGAAAGAGCACTGGTAGTATATTAGTGGTAAAAGACAACTTGATTTATAGTATTAAGGAGCAAGGCTAACAGAATAACATCATCCCTTCCTTTCTGTATTGAGGAACTCTCAGAAGACTAAAAGCAGAGACAAAAAGAGCTTAAAAAATTTGCTTCTTTTTATGTTTAGATTAATGCAAATTTACAGTTGATCGTATTGTCTGCTTACTATTTACTTATAATTAAATATGACCTGAACTTAACATAGAGTAAAATAAGAGTAAAAGTTACAACTGATTAAATATTGCTAAAAATACTAGCAATATGATCAGTTCTGCATATTTCAAATTAATTTCTGATGTTTCTATGTTCCAAGTGGGTTAGCTTTAAAAGAGGATTCCAATTTAGTAGAAAATCATTCCAGAGAATCCTTTAATTTCAAAGGAATCTTGTAAGATATTGGTATAAAAAGAATTTTGAAGTAATTAAGGGCTCACGTAAAAAATGAATTGCACCAACTAGAGTATATTTTACTGAATCGTGGGCTTTTCACAATGCTAGAACAATCAGTTACTTTCTGTTTAATTTTCAATATTGAAAATAACTCAGAAAACTGAAAACTGCTCAAACAATTTTAGAAAAGGCATGAGAGAGCTCATGATTTGATCAATGAAGTTTTCAAGTACAAGATGACTCCTGAGAGAGATGTAAGTAGTGAGAGGATCTTTGAAGTTCATTTTGAAGTCCAATGAACTCTGTCAACGCAACGCCTAAAACCAGATTCCTTTAAAGACTTAGCAGTGACTAAACTTTGGCTTTAATAGGCTCTCTCAGAGCATTCATTTTAGATGACAGCTTTCCCTTGGCACTCAGTGAAGAGAAGTAGGCCTTTGGCAGGGACTCATTTTCCATGTGCCATATGCAGAGGAGATTTGAAATGCTCAACCTCAAGGGTTAAGACTGTAGGTCTGCTTTGGTGCAAGTGCCTCTCTGCAGCCTGAAGCTCTGGGAAGATCACTGTTATTTTGAAAGGATAAAAGACATCTGTAGTATTCATCTTTTTGTGACGCCCTAGTGGTTAGCATACAGTGTGGTGTCAGTGAAAGGCATACTTGTAGAAACAACTTCATTCTTTTTGAGAATAAATACAAAAATTGTTGGGAATAAGCTGTTCTTTAGAAAGTGCTAATTCATTAAATTGGCGCATTTCAAAAGTATGTCACGAAAAATCTTGGCTGAAAATTATTGAATATTTTTCTTTTTCTTTAAAAGGTTCAGAATAGTTTGCATCTATATTTCCATGAATATAGGAATAAATATAAAAAGTGCTACCTGTTGTCTATCAAACACAACATTAAACATCTGTTTTTCACATACTTTATGTATCCTTGATGTAGAGTGTTAATAAAACAAAGCTGAAAAACATGTTTTAAGA
>JAUBOD010001059.1:1431287-1442193 GCA_032353885.1 Nothura maculosa
ACATCTGTTTTTCACATACTTTATGTATCCTTGATGTAGAGTGTTAATAAAACAAAGCTGAAAAACATGTTTTAAGATAAGATTTAAGCAAAACTTTCATCTCTGTGTCACACTGTATTAACTTTCCAGATAATTTAGCAATTTCCTACTCATTTGAAAATAATATCCTTCTGTTCGTTCTACAGTTATCTGGAGGAAAACTATCTAGAGCTTCTAGCTGCTATCTACACTGTAGGTATTAGGAGGCTTTTATTGCTGTTTGACTCCAACTAAATTTAATAGCTAATTTAGCATTTGAAGTTGAGGGATTTTCACAGAAATCTGTAATACTCTTTTCTGCTTAAAGCAGCTCCCTATCACTCAGCCATGATTTTCTGAAAATAGTGATTTCTCCTAAGTTTTGAATGCTCTCTGCAGTAATTTCTCTACACGTTTTTTCCCTTTCAAAATTCCAATTTTTTTTCTGATGCCTTTCTGACACTTCTAGCAATGATGAAATTTTGGTTTGTACTGACCACCAGTGCTCTAACTTCTAAGATACATCATTCTTTCTAAGAGCAATATCAATTAGCAAAAATATTACAAAGTCGTAGATAAGGCTGTCGGTACTATACTTGTATTGCTACATCTTCTTTATAGACAATGTCAAGAGAGAGAGAGAGACAAGGCCAGAGTGCCCTCCTGAGTAAATTGGGCATTACATCTAGCTTTTAATGCTTCCAAAGTTACTACTTTTCACTCTGATTAAACTTTACAGTTCATTTAACAACATAATTAAAAATAGTTTGCAGCGTCTCCACTTATTCCTCAACATTTTTCTCTTCACTCTAACTGCTGTACCCTTTCCCTTCCTTTCTGTTCTCTATACTATTTAACTTTTATAATTTTCTTTTTTAACCAATTCCTTGGTTTTGCTTTTCTATGCAATTTTCTTCCCATCTCGAAATACTGTATCTTGATTTTTTTTGCCTGTTTTTCATCCACTTTAGTGCTAATGTCCTACTATTCCCTTTCTCTCAACTGCAACCCCAGCAGAATCCTCCCTTGTAAAATGTTCAGATAAATTCTTTGGCTCTTCCATTCAATTCTTTCCCATACATTAAATACTTCAAATATGTAACCAAATTTGTAATTTGTAATCAGGGAAGGCATATTGCCTTCCCCAAAGACTCAGCCTGGTTTCCTACTGCTTGTGTACTTAGTTTGTCCATCACCTCACTTTTTTGGTCCCATCAGAGATACTGGTGTGATATTCTTCTGTTTCCATCACATTCACTCCCTTGCCACTACTATCTTAAACATTTATTTTCCTATGGCACAATCTCACCTCTTTTCTTCTGCAATTCTCATTTCTTACCATCCCCAGTGCTCAGATCTCATCCTCTTTGGTATTTTTCCAGTATCTTTTCACATTCCTATCTGTTGTCTCCCTTTCCTTCTCATTGAACTTGAGCTGGATGTAGATGAGCTCTCTCCTTCCTCCCTATGGTCCCTCTCCCTTTGGGAGCTGCATTTTCCTCAGTCCTCTGTATCTGCCTCTTTCTCCCTCTTTCATTTCAATCCTATAGCTGCTTTCTCTGTTGTCCTCCCACTCTGCTCAGAGCTCTCTGGGAATTCTCTAATGTTCTTCTCTCTTTCCATTTCTCATGGTTGTATTGGCAAGAATCAGACAATTCACTTTCTTTTTCCCTCTACAAGTCCACTACATTATGAAAGAAGATAAAGAGTGCGTAAAGCTAGTGTTAGCTCCTCTCAAGGAATCCTTCAATTTCCTTTATATCAACTACTCAGACCAGTCTATTGAAGACACTAGTATCCATTGGTGGTGATGTGAAGTAGGATTTTTTAGGCTTGCAGCTGAAAACTGCAGGAATGCACCAAAAAAAGACACTATTTTGCTTAATTGACTTCCCTTTAAAAAGTTAGAGGAGTTGAAAAGGAACATGAAAAAAACTTACATTTACTGTGTTGTGTTGAAATTACTCTAGCTGTACTCCCATACAGAGTAATGACTGTCATTGATCTGACAGCAGGAGCTGGGCCTCAGAAGGATATGTCAAAAGCCCCAGCCTGTTGACATTTCCCTGCTGATTTCTCAAGGAGCCTTGGGTGGCAGAACACCAACTGTTGATCCCTGAGGAACAAACCTGGAGTCTGGCCTGGCTGATATATGTTTGTGTCTACTTAATACATAATGCTTTCAGACAAATAATTTCAGACAAAGTACATTTTGAAAAGCATTGTAAGTAAAACTTTACACATAAGAACTATATCCAGTGTAAGAAGTATACCAATTAATGACATATATTTCCTTCAGATTTATCAGCAACAAAAGAGAGCAGCTAAAGGGGCTGTTATTTAGTTGAGATATTTACCCATACAAATGACTTCCATAGATAATCTTGTTTTTTTTTACACTTATTTTTCATTCAAAGATGTTTAAGGTAAGAAATGTGCTCTGAGTAAAAACTTACAATGAACATTCTCCAGCATGAGGTAATTGTAGAAAGAGGAATCCAAGTAGGCTGGAGGCTGATATTGTCATATAGCAAAGATTCTGCTACTGTCAGGAAAATGAACTAAGTTAAAATAGTCTTAATTTCTCCATTTTGTGGTAATATTTTGTTCCATATGTGACCAGGATTTCCTAGTGAAGCATTAAACAGCAATGTGCTGGAAAGCTGGCCTGGAGTCCGTCTTCATCTGTGTAAATGTGCTGAAACTCTATAGCCTAACTATTGCATTGTAGCTTCTCTTTGGTTTGCAACTGGATAAAATAAGTGAAAACAAATCATACCGAATGCCCCAGGTAGTTCCTCCAACTGCCTATAACAGCTGTAGCAGTTCCCTACTCAGTGCTATGTGTTCTGGAGAGGATGTGATGCAGAGAAGCATGGAGGCACAGAGGACAAGGCTCCTCTGGCAGCATTGTTGTTGCAAGGTGCAAATGCTTCAACAAAGTCTTGAATGCTACAGGATTTCTCACAGAGATCTCCAGAGATCCTGCTGTGGAAATGCAATACCTCTATGGTCCCCCTGCCACTCCATGAACACTTCCTCCAAGCAGATCTATGCCTATAGATTTCTTCACCTGTCAGTCTTACGCTGCCACAAGCTGTTCTGAAAAGGGCATAAACTTAGTGTTGAAAACAGTTTAGACTCACTGCTAGAATATTGCTAATTAATACTTTTCTGCCTATTAGGTTCTTATGCACCTAAGTACTCAGAAAAGCAGTTAAAATACAGTTAAGTGATACGTAAACATTTACTGCAATTCAGCAAAGCACCAGAATCAGAATATTGTCTGCTCATTATTGAACCAGTTCCTTCATTGCACTTTCATGTACATTAATTGCCATTGCTATCCTTAGATTCTTTCTTATTCAAGAAGAAAAGGATAATAATCTCTAGTTGCCATTTACCAAATACTTTGAGGTATGGGGATAAAAAGGATCATATGAATGGCAGGGATCATTGTTAACATTAGTAATAAACTGATGTTATCAGTATTACATCAGTAGCAAATTTTATAAATCTGAAAATAAATAATGTGTTCCACTGTGTCTGAAGGACTGTGCTGTTTATTATGCATAAACTTAAGAAACTCATACAATTTCATGTGCTCAGAACTGATACAGTAAAAGCAACCATGATGTCTACTTCTTCAGATAGCCCAACAATATATCTTAATTCTCTTACGGATCAACTACTTCACAAATAATTCAGCATCCACAGCCAGTTGATCTTTGCTCTCTGCAAAAACAGCTAAATAATGCCCCAAAGGAAGTGCTAACTCCTATAGTATTAGGTCAGTATTTTACCAAGCTGCTATCACAAAAGTGTGCCTTCTTTTCTGAAATGGTAAATGTTTGCTTTCCCATGAAAATATGTGCTTTGCTTCCTTCTGCACATATCATACAGATAAGCTGGCAAGGTAACTTCCATTAATTTCATTCTGCTGAGACAGGTATGTTTTCTTCTTAAAATTATACTAATGTTGTGTTCATCAAGTAGAATTTAAAATGAGGGTAAGGAACGTATAGATATAGATGACAATTAAATAATTTAAGCTCTTCAGATAGTTTAAAGTATTAGTCAACATCTCTCATTCCTAGACTCCTGTATTCATGGTGCATGGGAAATATATCTTCTTAGCCATTTGTTCCCTTGCACTTCTCATATTTTAAGAAATATTTATCAGAAGTAAAAGGATTAAACTAGCTAAAAGTCATGCAGGAATGTGCAACTTCAGTAGAACAAAATGCAGCTCTTGTGCACGGTCCATTCATAACTATTCTGGGAAAATAACAAGGCTTTGGTTCAGTGTTCAATGTTACAAGATTTGACATCTTTTGTAACTTCGATTATCAAAACACTCTAGTGGGCAAAGGGTATATACTTGAGAGCAATAAGCATCTGTTTACTTATCCTGATTCCACCCATAAACTACTAGAGGAATAAATATCATGCAAATTACTGTTATTTTGAATCAGATCCATCATGCAGACTCCTTCATTTAAAGAATCAAAGAAAAGGCAAAGAACATCTGAATGACTTAAAAAAATGAAGAAAGAAAAGAAAAGTAAATAAAAGATTATTTTCCCTCTCTATCTCTATAATATAATAGACAAATACTCTATTTTGTATATTTGTCTATCTGTATAAAGACAAATGTTTTGCATTGAGGGTTGTGGTAAGTTTATTCACTGTTTAATTATTTCTTTAATTTCCCAGAATCAAGGCATTACTGTAAAGAAACAGGAGATATGAATGACAGTACCTTGACTGACCCATGCACAGAAGTCACATATTTTCCATGGCTTGCATAGTTCCAGTTGCTGGCGTTTCCCTACATTAGTTACAGTCAATATCAGAAAAAAAAAATGTTCACAAGTTTTAAGCTTTAATTGTAATCACAAACTGATCACCACAAAATACTGCTATTTTTTCTGGGCAGGTACAGCATATGTGGAGTAAGTAAGAGTAGCCCAAAAAGATTGGAAAATGGTAGAAAAAAATACATAGTGGCTCTTTAGGCTTTAAAGTGTTAAATGTTGGGTAAATTTCATTGTTGATGGTGCCTCTTCACTTTGGGTCTCTCCCACTTATTTCAGAATATCTGGTGTGCTTCTAAGCACAATTCAAGTTATATTTCTAATTAACTTGATAGTGCATGGATCATGCTTTAAGCTAATCAATAAAGAATATTTTCTTCTTTTCTGAAAAGATGGCAAAGGCTGACTTCCTTTTCCACCATCTTTCCCAAACTAACTAAGAAACTACATAAATGAGGTTAAGAGAATTAATACCAAGCTATTGGAGAGGTCAAATGAGGGAGAAAAAAAATGATAGGATAGATAGAGAAAACTACCTGCTATCTTCTTTAAAAATAAAAATAGAACATGAAAGTGCCTCTTTGTACTGTTCTGTCACTGAACCTGTCTCCTGAAAAGGAGATAGACCCATACATTTGGTTTTATGCTTATATCACATGATATTTTAAATAATTCTTAAACATTTTGGATTAATAGATTTAATAAAGACTTACTGTCTCTTTGGGAGTCATTTTTTTAGCCTTTATTACAGAGAATATACTGCTTTTACTAATTTTGAAAAAAAAAATCATTATTTTTTACAAACATCCTCAAACAACCCATAATATTCCACTCTGCATTGCCTATTATTAAGCAGAATGCTGAATGCGGCAGAAGAATTTCAAACAAAGCAATGATTCAGCAGAGAAAGCAAGCACGCTCGTAACTTACTGGGACTATTCAAGGACTTAAAAGGCATGTGGATGCATAAACACCACGAAGAGACAGGGAGAGAGGTTCATAAATATATGCCTCACCTTGCTTAATGTAACATACCTTAAAAAATGATTCACGTAGCAGTAAGTACATTAAGAAAGCAGGATTATTAATAAATATTAATAGTTCAGACTCTTCATACCATTTAATAATCTTTTGATATTTTAGTCTGATCCATGCATGTAAAAATAAAATGAGAAAATGAACAGCACACAGTATTTTTTAAACTATTGTAAGGATGTAATTCCTTAAAGAGAATTTCTATTCTTAATTTAAAACACAATTACATTTGCCAGTGCTGCACTGTCAGTCTAAAAAAAAAAAATCCTCTCTAGCTGAATTTTGGCAGTCATCCAGCTATTGGATCTTATGACTTAAGTTAGTTGTGGTGTTCGTTTGTGTTCCAGGGACTTTATTCACAAATCTTTAATGAAACTTCTATGCCAAAACTGCACAGAATGTATTTATTTTTCTTGCCATTTGTTGGGGTCAAAGAATAAGTTTCTGCAAAACTTGAGGCTTTCTAAAATCTTCAGGATGCCAAGTTCTTTGGCTTCAGTGTTGTAACAGAGAAGCCAGAAAATAGATGGATCTGGCACTTTCAAAATTGCTTAAAAATAGAAATATTACAGAAGTTGCACACATGTGCAATAATTATGCTTGTTCTGAAGGCAGGAACAGCATGTACATTGTACTTTTTTTTCTCTCTGTTTTGAAGACATAAGCTCAGTCATCCCCCCTAATTGTAAGTATCCTGCTCAGCCAGCTCTTTCTTGCCATCTGAACAGCAAAACCACAGCAGCTTATATGTATTGAAACCTTACTATGCTGTAAGTGGCTTATCAAAACAGCATTTTGATGAGGGACAACAGAGTGAAAATTAACCTCTTGATGCCTCTGATGTTTACACATTTATTACTGCCCTAGGATTTGTGCACTTCAAAGTGATAGTTTTGCTAATGAACTTGCTCATGAAAATAAAAAAAAGGGAGAGATATCAGTCTAAATAATATGAAAACTGCATAAAAGACTAACAAGCCTCAGAAATATTTGAAATGGTGAGTTTTCTTCTACCCTGAAGGAAATGTAATAATCAAGTTCTCAATAAACATTTGCAGTGATTCACCATTTAATGCCTGGAGTACATAGGAATGAGTTCTGTCATTTGGCAATATTTGTGTGACTACTCGACCAACTGTCTGAAGTCAAAATGTGTTCTAATCCCCAGTACAAAATCCAACAGAGAAGAGAAATGACTTTTGCACTTCATTACGTACTTTTACTACTGTTTCAAGGGTAAGCACACAATTCTACCCAATATTTTTTCTGAAGGAATGAAAGGACAGCAAACCTATTCCTCTGGACCAAAATTTATTAGAACAAAAAAGGCAGGGTCAGTATGACCACAATGTTTTCCTCTTCTCCTTTATCTTGTTGAAACCTCTTTTGACTATTGCAGTTTAGGAGAAGCACGGCTAAATGGGGGAAATTCTAAAGAACACAATCTCTCTGGATTTTTATTATAAAATCCAAATATTTCTATCTATTTTCTTAATAAAAGATAGAAATCATCAACATGAGCCTCATTACCAGCACTGAATTGCAACCCCGTCCTTGATTAAAAGACTCTCTGATATCCCTGCAACATTACAATGGACTGAGGCTGGACATTGCTTCATGGCACATCTGATTATGATTTCCTATGTGCTTTTTCCACCTGTACTTTCATAAGACTGCTCAAGTAAATGCTGCTTGCCTTGCTTTTTACCATTTATCATAAATATTACAGAAGCATGAATGTCTATCCATAAGATCGGGTTTTGGTTGTGCTAGCTAGCAAATAATTGCCACCTCACCAAGGACTTGTTACAAAATAGTACATTTGCATCCTGGAAGAGCCTGTCTGAAAATACAAAAACCACTCAAAGTTCCAGAACAAATGCTAACTGTAAAGAAAATGAAACAAAATAGATGATTCAGAGTAATTAATAATGTATTTACTTAAAAAGCCTTTTATTGCTTGTTCCTTAGTTTGTTTTTTAGCAGGGCAAAAAGTAAACTTTGACGTGATTATGTGGAAATATCAAGGTATTTTTTTTCCATAGAAAATCACAAGCATATAAGGCAATCACAAGCATATCAGGTTTATCTTTTCTGCACTATTTTGTCTCCTCACAGATTACCAGATTGATTCAAGTTCTTTGTTCTTATTACATACTTCATGGCCAGGACCAAGGCTAGGTAAAACTACAAAAAAAAGCTCTAAGATAGACATGTTTCTTTTGGTACAGTTACAATGTCTGCAGTGAACAGGGTTGTCTATGCAAGAAACAAAATTTTACATGGGTTGGTCAGACATGATATTGTGTAGAATTTCAGTCATCACCAATCTTTATGCCCGAGCACAAGATGTATTTATTTACTATAGACATACAAATCTGTCTTTGAAGAGATCAAGTTCATATTGTTTCATTGCAAACATGTTTTCTCTTGGCAAGAAGAAAAACACATCCACTCTATGGTGCAACAGAATCAGTCAATCTCCCAGAAAGGTTCCTCAGATACACTGCCCAGGTCTCCCTTCTCTCTGTTCCTTTTCTTTGCAGTTAAGGACACATAAAATGCATACTGGGAATGGGATGGTAGGGAAAAAAGTCCGAAGAGCAGATGTTGACTTGAGGTGACCATCATTTTGACCACCATTTGGGAAACTGGACCTTCCTCCTCCTCAGCTGTATTAGCAAACATTAAATGATGTTAGACACTGCATCAGGCAGCAAGCAAGTCCTTGGATGCTGCCAGAACGAGGAAACATTCATGTTTAACTTATGCACTCTGCCAGCAAAACTGGAGTTGGAAAAGTAGTGAACCTGGAGTTAATCATCTTTCTAGCTAGATTCTCATATTGGAATGACTATGGGGAGTAAAATAATATATTTTTACCGTTTAAATAGGTACAACTTCTGACCTAATAGTATCTTTCAAAATTAATAATTTCCAGATGCTACTGGAAAAGCACACATGCACTCATTTTTTTTTTCTTAATTGTCCTTTTTCTACTTAATTCCAAGCCAGGTCCTGGCCAACAAATTAATATGTGCACAATACAAGCATGACATACAAAGGTAGCTTTAGAAATGTTAGCTTGTCAGTTGCGCTTTTAAAAAATCTTTATGTATTTTAAACATCTGATTCTGTGCACAAACTGCTGGACTATTGTCCTTTTAACTGAAAAATGTACAAGAAAATAGCTGGATTTGACACACATTTTTATGGGCATTTAATGACAGACAGAAATTTAATCTTCTAACTTCAAAATCTGACCTAGTGCATCTAATTACCTGCAACAACTTAACGTATTGAGTGGTAATATAGATATATATGTAACAGACCATGTATTATGCAGTATTAATGCTGTAGATATTTTTGAAAAACTTTCCTATTTAGGTTTAAAAAAGCTTAGGATAAAAGTCAAACGAAGATTAAAAAAAAGATTATTTCACTTTGCCTTTAGGAACCAGTTAGCTAAATTATAGGTAGTATATAGCAAATAGCACCAGTTAGCTGTATATATATACTATATATTTCATGTATTAACCACAAAATAAAGAATTAAAGGTCCAAATCCTCTGATTCTTTTGCATCTGGGTAGATGAGGAAGATTTATTTTTAATCAAACCATACATTTTTTTAGCACAATCTTTTTTTATAAATTCATTTTCTTTTGTACTGTATCTTATGAACACTCAGGTCTTTTATCTCCTATAAAATCAGAGCATATCACTTGATTGATGCATGGTTTGTCAGACCAAGTGAAAATATGAGAGCTGAAATAAAAAAAAAAACATTGAATTCCTAAGATTTCTGGTAAAGAATAGCCAACTAGATTGAAAGACAATGTTCTGACACACAGCTAAGAATATATTTAATATTTTTATCAATAGAGTTACTCATAGTCTTGGTCTTGTAAGGTACTATGCACTCAGGTCCTGATCCAAACAAAAAGCACCTAAATGCACCATACTTGCTTAGAGATTTACATGCTAAAATATGTATATCAAAAGGAAGACCTTGATACTACCCATAGCCTCAGAATTAAACATGCACTCAAATCTTCCTTTTGAATCTAAACGATCAAAATTTTTAAGAGAAAATGTAGATTTTTGCATGACAATGAAAACCATCTTTTTTTAAAAATATTCTGATAATACCCAGTAAAATTACTACATAAATTTGAAATTCAAAATGTTATGCTGATGCATAGATTTGACTCCCAGTATTCTTTGGCAGATATGAAGATGTCCAAGATTTTTTTCCACATGTATTATGTAAACACTGTTTATTGTATTCATGAAATTATGATACCTATGAAGATTCAGTGGCAGTAGCAAATACAGTTTCCTGTTTTTCTGTGATGAACTATTGTTAATAGAAAGCATCCATTAGCAATATTGTACCCTATGAAGTAATTTAGTGAGTCCCAGCTGGTTTATTTAATCTCAAAAAAGAGAAAATTGTTCATGAGCTTCTGGGAGGCTTGTTATCAGATAAAACATTTGAAGGATTTTATGGTCTGCTTCAATAATTCTACAGATAAGCCCCAGTCTGGGAGGAGAAGTGAACAACTATTGTTGTTCTTGTGTCTCCTCTTTCTGCACAAAGCAGTTCCCAAAATTTACCACAGCAAATTTCTTACTTATCACATTATTTACTTTTTAGCATGCTTGAAAGTATTTTTTCTAAAAATATTTGTCTGTTCTTTGCCCCCAACATAACCATTTTCTGCCTATCATAAGTTGTCCAAAAGTGCAATGTTGTGCTTTCCTGAGAGAAGGAATTAAGCCCCAGAAATTTACATTTTTCAGAATATCTCCCAATCTATTAAATTCTAGAAACAATAGTTCATATTCCATTGGATTTGATTGACGAAATATTAGCTTTAAAATTAGATTAATTAAATGGTAGTTATCTACAAACCACTTGTTCCTAACACAGGACATTATAGAATCACAGAATCACAGAATCTACAAGGTTGGAAGGGACCTCTAGAGATCATCTGGTCCAACCTTCCCACTCTAGCAGGCACACCTAGAGCA
>JAUBOD010001059.1:1444032-1460523 GCA_032353885.1 Nothura maculosa
TTTGAAGACCTCCAGAGAAGGAGACTCCACAACCTCCCTGGGCAGCCTGTTCCACTGCTCTATCACCCTCACAGTAAGAACTTGTTACTTGCATGAAAATGGAGATAAATAAATGCTGTTTTTTTAACCACCTTTTATAACCACATATAAGCATGACTCTTTTTTCTGGTTTGTATACTTTTATTATATGGTAAATATAGCCTACTTAAAGAAAGCATAAAGCAAGAAGAAAACTTTTCTTCTTTTAAGAAAAACCCTTCCTTTCAGTGAAAGACACTTATCACACTTATATGAATATATTTTTTTGAAAGATTGGTGGTGAGAAACTTAGTTAAAAGAGCAGTTAAACAATGCTCAGTGGATACAATTCTGGCAGGAGTGCTGTACGCAGTAGGGAAATCAATACAACTGATTGGGGATCCAGAAAGATGCTGAAGAGAGTCATCAAGGCAGTTTACAAATAGCCTGCAGAAAATAAGGAAATGACTGACACAGCATGCATGTGGAGACAGTGAAGAGGCTAAAAGCCTAAGACTCCCCCCTTAGTGGCCTTGCAGAGGGGAAATAAAAAAAAAAACAAAGACATATTCAGTAAGGCATGAGTAGTAATTTTCCTAAACAGAAATCAAAAATTTAGTTTTCAGAAATTTAATCTAGCTGTGAAAAAAAAACTAAGCTTGTAATAAGACAAAGATGCATATGCATGGCTGATAGTTTTACATTTTCAATTTGTGGTGTGGGTAGGATGTTTTTCTTTTCATTGTTGCTCCTCCAATACCTGCTGCTTTTTTATAGTGAAGTTGTTTTCATGAGCAGGTGTTGCTAGTAGAATCTATCCTACCCTTAATTAACAGCAAATATTACATAAGAAATATAAAGCTTTCTTATAGAACAGGAAGCTGAAATAGCAGAGAGACTGCTGTACAGTTCCTTCTGTACACACCTCCTGTGCCTTTCATGCACCCAAGTTAGGAGAACAGAAATTTCATAGGCTATAGATAGGAAATGAGCTGAATATAAGAGACAGGGTGTCTGCTGCTGTTAAAAAAAATGCTGCAGGCATGTGAAAGCCAGACAACAGAAGAAAAATGCTTGGAAATATCCCGGGAAATTCTTTGTGGTACCACTCGATAAGGAAATAAGGCAATACTAGGCAATTTTCTGGATATATAAAAAGCTTGAATTTATGAACAACGAAGGAGCATCTTTCTTAATTCATGCTAACTACAGGGAAATAGGCTTTTGTGATTTTTCTCTGAGGAAATATGTAAAAGACATACCTGGAGACATATTCATCAAGTGCTCCTAACCAAGTACATCAAGCAACAAACAAACGAGTTAACAGAAATGATCAGTGACAACAAGCCAGGCCTATTAGCTGCAGTACAAAGGTAAATTAATTATTGAGATTTATGCCACAGATGGGCACTAACAGTGTCTCCCTAATATCCTTTCCCTGTGTTTGCAAGTATAGAGCAAAAAAAAAAAATTAAAAAAGGAAGAAGATAGATTGAGAGAAATTCTTTTTTCCTAAACCTTTTCCACTCAGAGAAAATCCTAGTATGTTGTGAGATTTTTTGTCTGTCTCTCTATCTGTTTCTTTGGTTTTTTTTTTTGTTTTTTTTTTTTTTTACTAGTGTGGATGGGGGGTAGTAGGTAAAAGAGCGAGAAACCTAAATCAGAAGAGATTAAGAGATTAAGAATTGAGAGACCCAGCATAAAATTGTCTGCTGTGATTCAGCCCAGGAACTGAAGCATTCTCTCAAGTGTATGCCTTTGGCCTACGCTACTATCAGTTATTGGGATGAAAATGAAGATATTCCAGTTTGCATAGGTAATAGAGAATATAATGGCTTGTAAACCAGAGCAAATTTTCTATGATAAATTTTCAAAAAGATTTTCCACTTTTAAAGCTCAAAAAATTGTCCATCAAAATACAGCACTTCTACAATAAAAAAGAGAAAAAAAATCTACAGAATTGTCATCCTTATATAGCCTTACATAGCTTTATGCTGTCTGTTTCTTGCAAATTCTTTATGCTCTTAAGTCTATGGTGCTGTTTTCTACAGATGTCCTTATAAAGCCATATTTCATCATTCTTACCTGTCAAGTGAACTACAGAGCCACTGTTAGCATACAGATAAATAACATATGATAACACAGCATACAAAGTAGGAAGAGTAATAACATAGCAGTCATAGGTGTATCTGAACTTTTTACATTATTTGTGCACTTACAAGTTTACCATTTAGTTTTTTCTTAGAGTAAATCTTCCAGTGATTATTGGCAATAATAAAAACACCACTTAACTTCAGTTTTCAGTTGTTTCATGTAAAGATGAAAGAAAGTTTTGGTCCTCAGACTCTTCATAGATTTTTTTTCTTTCTCAAAAGTATCTGAGTTTCAGTCCCTGATAAAAAATAAGAGCAAAGCATATAAGAAAAGTGAAAAAGGCTGTCCCTACTTTCCAAAGAAGAGAAATGTCAAATCTTTAAATTTTGCCAAAAATCTTCTTTGAAACAATTCATTTCCAGAAAAAAAAGAGTAAGAAAATAAGTCAGCAGCAAAATAAAACAAACACAGACACAAACTTCTGTTGAAATCAGTCTCACTTGGTTTTCAAATAGGGTTTTGACCGTAGCCTGCTTGAGGGAACAGAATGAGGATGCATTTTCTCAGATGAAATATTTAACCATGTCCCATCCATGGGCTGAAGTTATGCTAACCTGGAAACTATCGGAGGGTGGTCCTGAAAGTCCAGGTGTGGGTATGATGACAGAGAGCATGGAATACTCTCATCAAGGTGCCAGTAGTGTTCCAAAGACTTGCAATACAAGGAACAATTTTGTTCCGTGAAGAGCTCCTGACAGCATTTTTTTAATATTTAGGATAAATGAATAGACTATATCATCCTGAATAGTGACACTGGAGTAAGAGATATATGTTTACCAGAAGGACTGATATTCTCCATAAGCATTCAAGCACAAACTTCAAAATATTCACTGAGGGTAAGAATAAGTCTTCTGTGGCCAATTCAAGGCTTTTTGAGACTCTGTAATGGCTTTAAAAAGATAATAACCTAGGTGAGCAGAGGAAGGAGGCACACAAGTCATATCCTAATTTATAACAGTGACAACATGATAAATAGTCATGCAATACAAAACTGGGACTGTTAAGCATACCCTAAAGGGATCTTGCTCTGTAAGGACAATATGAATGTAGTCACTACAGTCTGCATCCTGCAAACAGAGTCAGCCATGCAGCAGCCTCACTGTACACTCAAGGGGACCATTGTGGAGGAGTATCTGGTCTGGAGCTGATAGAAAGAACAGGAATGACTGCTCCTATTCTTTCATCCTATATCCTTCTCAATGAGACCCTTGCGTCAGGAGTGGTTACACATCATCAGGAATCATTAGAGAAAATCTTGAATAACACATCGCAAATATGGTGACTAGCAGGGAAATTAGGACAGACTGAATGGCAAAGTACAATGTGAACAAGCAGAATCATTATGAGGATGTCTATTCATCACAGACCAGTTGATTTACTTAAGGCTGGTTTTAATGATCGGTGGCCCATCACAATGTCTGTGGTAAGAGACAGCTGCGCTATGCATGTCACAGTATTGTGGGATTCAGTACCGGTGGATGGCTAAGGTCAGTTTCCAGAAGAGTAGGAAGAGGTATATGGATAGAACCTGATATCAAAGAGCTAGTCTTGCAGGAGGAAGTGCCAGGGGAATATTGAATGGCAGAGCATGAATTTCAGAGAACAGGATGCACAGTTTCAGAAAAGCGTAAAACCTAAGAATATTTCTGATTTAAGAATGCCTGGGCTGCAGGAATATTTCTTGAACGGCTAGTCATCATAACAAGCACAAAACAAAACACAGGACAGAAAAGGCAATATATTGCAGAGAGAGCACAAACTGTAATGAACTGTTAGATCACTGGGTGATGGGCCAAAAAAGAGAAGGAATAATGAACATATAGCCTTGAGGAGGATCAGTCAGAACTTTTTACCTAATAAAAAGGAAACAAGAGCTTCATGGGATATTTGAGGGGAATTAGGGCTATGTAAAATATGATCAGGGAGGAACAAATATGGGAAAAGAGGGAATGAAAGACTCAGATGCGAGCTGGTCATCACACTTGTCCGGTTGAGACTTGCACTTGATCACTGTCCTATATCTCTTGGATAAGATGTTTTCTATAAGATTTTGCTCTCTGTGTGATTGTATGTGATTTGCTAATGAACTTCAAACCATCCTAGCTGGTTGGGAGGGCAGTCGAGTCTGAGAAGACCCAAGGTCAGAGCTGGAGCCTGGATAGAAAGAGGGACCTGGAATTTGTATGTGGATGCTGAAGTCTAGACTAGGAATCTGCAGATGGGAGTGTCCTTGAGAACTGAGGAAGTGAGGGGTGCACATATATCTATAAAATGATTGAATCTTAATTGGCCAAAGAAGAGCAAAACTCTTGGGCTCCTGTGTTGCTAATGTTTCCATTAATATAGTTTGTTTCTGTGCACGGGCAGTACATCTCTGCACACCTGGCCTTGTGTGTGCACATGTCTGGTTGTGTGTGCACATGTGCCTGCCTGTGTGTGTGCCTGTATTTATATTTTTGAAGGGTATTATTACTGGTCAGACCTGGGAATGGACAATAGCAGCCTCCATCTAACAGGGCAAGGTGGAGAAATCCACTGAGTCTTAAACCTCCACAGATTTAGTTTCCCTTGACATAAAAAGAAAGGATAAAGGACAATGGAGGTATTTCATTAATTCTATAAATTAAGATATATGGTAAAGCATATATATCTTTTATAAAGATATCTTTATAAAAGCATATATATCTTTTATATATATAAATATATTTATATATTTATAAAGATATCTTTATTAAGATATAAAAGATATATATGCTTTACCATATATCTTAATTTATGGAATTAATGAAATACCTCTATAAAGATATAAAAGAGATATATATCTTTTATAAAGATAAAGGCTTAGTTTGTATAATAATACATATTTCTTTTTTTATAAATAAAGTTGCAGTCTGCCACTCAGACTGACTTCTGTGGCTCTGTTCTCCTCTGTACCTAAGGTATTGGCTGTTTTTTGCTTCGGAGGAGCAGTCCTTCTGTGTGTCCAGCTGCTGGGCTGTTTTGCCTGCTCCTGTGCATTTGTTCTTCCTCTTGTACTCCAGCGGGACTCCTGGGAGGCTCATAAGGAAGAGCTATTTTCTGAACCTGCTGATATTGCTCGTCTTTTTGCTCAAGCCATGATCTGAAACCTTGGAACCTGCATCATTTTCAAGATGTAAATCTCAACAGAGGAAAATCATTGAATGGAGTGACAATCTCAATTTTTATTTAGTTGTTTGTTTGCTTGTTTGTTTTGGAGATGTCTATATATCCAGGGGGGCAGTGTGGGTTTTCAAGAAAAGGTTGCACCACAGACTGTCTAGCTTTGTCTTGCACTACTTTTTCAAGTAACACATCAAGTTGCTCTCTTTAATTTTGACATGGGATAAATCCATGTTAGCATAAAATTTCCTAAAGAATAGGAAATACGTTTTATCACCCCATGCGAGATGAGCTTTCTAGGCATGTGATTTGATGTGCCTTGAAACATGCATTTTTATAGTGTAAATTATGTAATTGGTCACCATTATCATGCAGCAAAAGGTTATGCTGTTCTTTCTGACTTTTTTTTCTTTTAGCTAATAATAGTTATTGTTCTATTACTTTGCGTCATTGAGAAGAGGGATTTGCTGATGTGACTTAATACTGGACTTTTTCTTTAGATTTGTTTTGCAAAGCTGTCATGAAATGTACTGGTACAGGCACAAAATCCATTAACACTATTCTTCACAATCATCTCTCAACAAAAACTCATTTAGTCTGAGTGACTAGAATTTGAAAAGGTTGATTTAGACAATGCTTTGTTTAAAGTCAAGGCAGGCTACATCAGGAAAATTTCAGATGCAGATTTCTAGCATTACAGAGTCATAGACAGTTTTTGAAATGAATTTAGATTTTTTTTTTAAATTAGCCAAGCCTCTCGATCTCGAAGGGAAGGGCTCTGGGGTGGACGCTCGTGGTGGAGCTCCTTGTCTAGAGGCGAGCCACTGCGGCCCACAGCCGCCGAGCGAGACAGCGCAGGCAGCGGGAAGCACGAAGCAGCCCCGGCGCCGACCCCTGAGCGGGCAGCGCGGAGCCCTGTGCCCGAGGCGGCTCTGACTCGGCAGGGGCGGAGCCGGCAGGACAGGCGGGAACTGAAAGGCCTCCCACAGGGAGCGCGAGCGACCAGGAGCGCGGCGCGTCAGTTTGCGTAGGGAATCCCCTCCCAGGCGTGCAAAACAATTCTGCCCACAGTCTCTTCCCTCAGCGGGAGGTCGGGAGAAGCCATGATCTATACTCATCAGAGAGCTTGCGCCAGGAAGACTGTGGCGACACAGACTGAACCGCCCCAGAAGCATGCGGCAGTCCAGATCTCTAGCTGTGAGGAATGCCTGAGCCTCTCCTTGGTCCCAGGGAGTGGCAAAAACACTGCCACCTTTAGGTGTGAGCAGCTGGAAGACCTGCTTAGCCTGGTGGTGGAGCTGAAGGAGTAGGTAGAAAGGTTCAGGGCCATCAGCGAGTGGGAAAGAGAATTAGATTGGTGGAGCTGCGTTCTGCAGTCCTCTGAGGAAAGGCACCTGTAAAATACCCCATTTCAATCTGAAAAGCCAGTACCCTCTTACCACAGGGTGGAGAGCAGTGTGGTACTGTGTCCAGTTCTGGGCTCCCCAATACAAGAGGGATATGCAGCTGCTGGAGAGAGTCCAGCACAGGACTATGAGGATGATCGGGGGCCTGGAACATCTGCCCCATGAGCAAAGGCTGAGAGAGCTGGGCCTGTTCAGCCTGGAGAAGAGAAGGCTGAGGGGGAACCTGATCAGTGTCTATAAATACCTCAAGGGAGGCAGCGAGGAGGAGGGGACTGGCCTCTTTTCAGTAGTGGACAGGCAATAGGATTAGAGGAAACAACCACAAGCTGAGGCACCAAAAGTTCCACAGGAACTTAAGAAATCATTTCTTAACAGTGAGAGTGACAGAGCCCCGGAATAGGCTGCCCAGGGAGGTTGTGGAGTCTCCTTCTTTGGAGATGTTTAACATCCGCTTGGATACAGCCCTGTGCCACGTGCTCTAGGTGACCCTGCATATGCAGGGAGGTTGGACTAGATGACCTCTGAGGTCCTTTCCAACCTTAATCATTCTATGAAATTCTATGAAATTCTAAGCCTGAAAGCAAACACTGAAAAAATCAGCAATAAATTCAAATAAGCTATAATAAACATTGGACCTCAAGTGCCACAAATGAAATTAAGTAGTGCTTTGGCACTTGGGATTCCTAAGGACTCCTGTTATTAATTTTACTGTTTATGGCACTATTCGTGCCAAACAAATCTACTAGTTAAAGTAAGATGATCCTATTGGCAGTAGCTATGCACTTTTCAGCCAAATTTGGCTTTATATGGTTTTGTGTTTGTTCAGGCAGAAAACTATAAGGGGAGGGTTCCTTGAAAGAGAGGTCTCCAGCTGGTGTCTCCAGTCCTGTGTCCTGGGAGAAAAGCACAAAAGTTATGTCATTTTGAATATTTGCTTCATCCTCAGTACAAAAGGGCTACAGCTGTAGAAGACCTGTGGGATTATTAAATCCATCTCTTGCCAAGTAGAGACGTTACCTCAAGGAGAGATTCTAGTGTCTATTCAGTACAAAATAAGAGGTCCTACTACACAAAATGCACTATATAACAGGACATCTCAACGGTGTTTGATATTTGAAGCATCTATCAAAAGCAAATACTTGATTTAGAAAACTCAAGATTTGCAGAATGCAACTTACTAAAGTATATATGTTTAAATATTTTGTTACTGTTAGACTACAACTTCAAATGTGAAGTCCAGTTAAAGAAGAAAAAAAGCATTTGAATTAGTGAGAGTGTTGTAAACTTAATTACACAAATATTCTACATTTTTCTTTAGATGTAAATTGTCCTAAAAAATATTAAATGTCCTAAGCCAAATGCCCTGAGCCAAATGCCCTCCAAAGCAGATGATCTGTTTAATCATTTCTGTATGTTTTAAAATATTTTCTGTGCTCTTTTAATACTCCTGCCACTTCTTTCATAAAATTTGTGTTCCTGAGTATCACATTACCAACTTTTAAGTTATTTTGATAGCATAGTTCAGAGATGAGAGATAGGAGAAATTCCTATTCAGTTCAAGAAGAAGATCTAAAATGGCTCATGCTAAACCAGCACCTGCCTGCAGCCGGTTGGCAGTGACAGAGCAAGAGCCCTTGAAGTCACCTGCACTGTAGGAAAATCTGCTTGCGCTTGATGCACAGCTGCAGCCAGACATGTCACCCCAGATGTTAACTGCTGTGAAGGGCAAAACCCATACAGCAAGCAGCTGTAGAGACAAGGGATGATTTTCAAAAGTGCATGATCATTTTTAATGTGTATTTTTCACTCACAGTCAAAAACCTGAGGGCAACATTGTGTGTCCAACTAGCTGTAGGCATAGCATTACATTTTCATGCAATATAAGTCAGATCTCTTTGAAAAACATTTCGTTATCACCAAGAAACTACATTACTGAATCCAGTAAATCTACTGTGCTATCCCTAGTGGGGCTCCTCAGGGAAGGCAACAAAATATGATCTTCAACAACCTTGTCAGTCTAAGCTTCCTTCTACTGAGTTCTTGATATACTTTTGCTCCGATTCCAGCAGTGGATACTATATCCCTAGTATCTGAAACTGAACCTTTTGAATCTTATTTTTGTCATTGTCATCGTATAACATTATATCAATCTTAAGATTGCATTTTAAAATTTTTAAATCCTCTAAAATGGTTCCTTGAAAGCCTTCACAAATAATTGTGATAGAGGAGCATTTTTAATTTTTTTTCTTTCTTTTATCTGTTTTTGTTTTGTTTTGTTTTTGGTAGAGATCAGCTTTTTATCTATTTATTTATTTGTTTTGTTACAGAGATATATACTGCGGATAGATAAATTTAGGCGTATTTCTTCATCTGGAACCATTGCTGAAAATGCTGAAATATATCTGTAACTACTTATAAAAACACAAATCCCTATGAGATGTTTCACATCTTCCTGAAACAGCAAACGTGTTTCAAGTAGGAGAATCTCTGTTTTCAGTTGTATTCACAAGTAGATCTGAGAAAACTTCTGTCTTTTCTTGCCTGCTTTTCAGTAGCAGGCTAACAAAAGACTTGTCTACACACTTGTGTACTAGCACATGCAAACCAGACTTTTTAGTACATTATTAATACCAGTGTAAAGAGGATACAGTAAGGGTTAACAGATGAGTTTCACTCATATGAGACAAGCTTGTTTTTTGCCATAGTTGCAAGTATTTATCCTTATCTCAGAATTGTAATTATTTTTTTTTAAATATTGTGATCAGTAAGCCAATAAAGTTTAGAAGAGATGGGCAAGAGCAAGCTACCCATGAATCTCAGGAATAATGTAGGACTTGACTCACTGTCTGCTGATGTCCATGGAAAGGAGTCTAGAAAGTGGCCTTTGTTGTAGATGAACAGCTCTAACTCTTAACTGAATCAGCTACAGTAAGTGTTTCTCCCTGAGGCAGCCAGCTCAACACAGAGTATAAAATCTGCCCACCTAACACCTGACTTTGAAGAAAGCAATGGGCTTGAGCTGGCTTCAACCCACATATTCTTCCCTGTTGTTGTGGCTGAACTCTGTATTACAGTTACTGTTTGCTAAGTGTATACACTTCTATTGACATTGCAGTGTATTGCTGTATCACTCTGGTAAATGAAAAAAATTATACAAGTTCAAATCTTCAAAGCAAACTTTTGTCATTAGACTCTCTGTGCATGGAATATCTAACAGAATCCAGCCAGATTCACTTGACTCTGACAAATATCCATATCCCATATTTTACAAGATATTGAATGTCTACCACTTTAGAAGATTTTTTCTGAGTCTTTCTGTCCTAAAAATTACTTCAAGGTACTGTAATCTAGTTCCCTGGTTCTGGACATCACCTTTCTTGACACCTAGGAGATGGAGTATTGCATTCTTCAGCACTCTTGTCACTTAATTCACTTGAGAACCCAAAGAGCTCCCTCAATGTTATTATATAGAAACAGTTGCTTGAATCAGTTGAAGGGATTTAAGTAACATCTCATCTAAATGTAGATAGGTGTGATATTTATCTGTAAAGGCTACAAAGTTATTTAATGCAGCACCCCAGAGTTATGTTTTATGTTATCAGGACATGTCCTCTTACTGAAAATATTGGTCATATTCAAGATTATGAATAAACTACTAAAATAAATTTCATTCATGTACATTCAGAATGCAATCTATGCAATCAAAAACAAGTGGTTAATGTATCAGCCTGTGATAGTACACTGTTTAGCAAGCAGAAAGTTTTAGAGAACATCCCACAGCTTAACAAGTGAGACTGGATGAAAGTGAAAATTTAAAATGCTTTCTGTCAGCCATGTACTCGTCTTGGGGGTAGGATTTGGCAAACATTTTGCACTAGTCTTTCCTCCTCTTTTGTTTTCATTTGACTCAATTCCAGTCTCAATGAAGTCTAGTAATGTCCACTCAGGAAAGAAAGATCATGCAAAAAAGTTCACTGAGTGTGAAATTTGAAGGGGAAGTAAAAAGACTGCTTAAAATAAAGTAAAATTCAACTGTTTTACTACAAACGATAAATAATGACTCCATTTGCAATTAAGCAATAAACCTATACTATACTAAAATAATTAATATCATAGAAAAAATAAAGGAATAAAAATATACTTTTAATGAGTTTTCTTAACAGGAAAATACAACTATATCTATTTTAAACTATTTTAGTATTTCTAATCTCTTCTGAACATCCTTGTTCAAAGCCTCTGCATATTCAATATTGTCTCATGTTGAAGATATTATTCTGCAAAGAAGTTGGCCAGTTGCTTATTGGTCCATTTTAAAAGTATGAATACCATTCATTAGAATAGCTTTTGAAATGAATTGCCTCCGGCATTCGAGTGAATGGTGCACTTGTGGCTGATGCAAATCACTCATTCTTTGCCTTCTTAGTTTCACATCCTTTTGGAGATGGCTGCAGTCCATGGCTCAACCCCCAAATATAGTGATGGTGGTACAGTTAATAAAACTAGTATCATGAGCTAGAATCCTAGTAATGGGAAACTCAGCAGCTAGTGCTTCTTATCAATAAATTATAATAAAAGGTGTAGAGATTGATTTGCCTCCACAGTGGAGGAGAAATACTTGAGAAATTAAATAGAAGAAACAATCCAGTACTAAATATTTGGCAGCCTGTAATTAGTAAGTAATTCATGATCATTAGTCCTACCCCAGAAGATAATATCCACTTGCTAAGGGAAGAGTAAAGCAAAGACTGCATTTTCTAAAGAAGCTTCAAAACTATATTGTCAGCTTTCTCTTCTCCTTACCGTAAACAGCTGGTAAATCCTGCACATGATGCTTTTTTATTGCACTCCTATACTGAATTTGAATTAGGACATCATTCCAGCCAGTGTCCTAATTTTTATTCATAAAAATATAGTACAAGTGCAAGCATTTTCATATAAAATTCAAATGGAAGTGCAAATATGTATGTGAACTTTTTATGGGAGAATTAAATCTACAAACATATTAAAGAAAACATGAACCTACATGTTATAATTTAAACAATGGTAACCTTTTCACTGTTACGAACTTTGAAAATGCAAGAAATTATGGTTTTGATTACGCCTAAATTTTCCATAAATGTAGACTAAAGTCACTTACAAAAAAAAAAGAAAGATTTTGTGCAAAACTGAATTAAGGGCTATGTCTGCTGCAACAGGAAGATATGGTGACCAGTATGAATAGATTTGTACAGAAAAGCGGCATTCAGACCTTGACATTTACATTGGATTAATTTGAGGTCTTTTTACATTAGTCCTGGTCTGATGGATCACCTTTGTGTGTGTGTGCGTGTGTGTGTGCATTTTGTTCCAGAGCACATCTCCCAGGTTACATTCATAAAAAAGGAGCCCAGTTTGTCTGATGTAGGATTGCCCTTGGTGTAAACCAAAGCACAGGAGGAAGTAGAAGTGACTGAGTCACTTGAAAAACTCCTGATAAGGTTCCAGAACTAAAATCCTGATGCAGATGAACCTTTAGTGATACATGTGACAAATCATCCAAGAAGTGCATCTTGATGCTGCTGCTTGATCTGAATTTGTATATGATCTTGATATGCACTCTGAATAACTCTCAAAGATATTTAAGCATCCTATACAAGGCAAGTTCAACAGACTATATTGAAAGCAACTGACTTTGGAATACCTTGAGGAGTGATATATAGGCTCCTTACCTGAGGAATGTCTGGATGTAAACTCAATCAACAATAGCAATAGAAGAGGACATATTCTTGAATCCAGCTGAAGGCTACAGCTTAGTGGCTTGACCAGCTTGCTGCCAGAATGAATGTGGAGCAGAAAAAGCACTCCCTTGAGTATTAAAAATAATTTTGATTCTCAGTCCCATCTTAGAGGCCCCATTCTCTGCTCCTCTGTAGCTATGCACACCTAGTACTTAATTTCTTTTGACTTCTGGACATGTTCCTCAATGGATGCTAGATGCATTTTTTCTTTCTACAGGAACTAAAATTTTACGGTCAAAAAAGCTCAGAAGCGAGGATGACTGCATCTCCACTGAGTCCTTACGAAACTGAGTTTATTCTTTTTTTTCTTCTGATAATTGCCAAAGATTTTAAGGCAGGGAAGGCATGAGAAGGAAGTGCATATTATAGTATAACATTATACCTTGTGCTTAGCAGGAGAGATGCCAGTGAGGTATCCAAGTGTAAAATTAAGTCATTGTGTCCATATTCATTATGGACAGTATAATTGGTATTTTACAAAATTTTACTCAGTTCAATTATTATTGTACTTTAACTGACTTTTTAATAAATAATAATTACAATATGTTGCAGCTATGTATCTTTTTAATCTTAATATTTTAAATTTCACCGTCTTTGCCAAAACCCCAAAGCACTCAACTATTTTGCATTTCTGCATAAAACAATGAATATTAACAGCAAATACTAATACTCTGGGATGTACTTTCCCAGTTTGTATCTTTTTCTCTTCATAAATATATGAAAAGTCATCTCACTTCTCTGCTTGAAATCTTCCCCTAACACTTTAATCTTCTGAGATGTCTAAAAAAAGACATGGAAATGCCCAGGAAAGGAATGAGTGTGTCATGTCATGTTTTTGTGCAATTCTCATATATATTCTTACAGTGGATATTTTACACCTTATCATCTCATCCTAACATTAAGGCATTCTATAATTTAGGCAAAAAAACTTTTGCCTACAGGGCTTACAGAGCACAAAACATTTTGTAGTGAAGGATAGTCATGACCAACCAGCATCACTGCGTCCAGCAGCAGTAGAGCTGTGGTCACATTACCCTTCCTGCAGAAAGACACAGCCCAGCAACATCCTCTGCCTCTTCCCTGCATGTCAGGACCCAGAGGCCGGCCATGGGGAAGTATCCTGCAAAACCTTGTGACACTCTCCAGATAACCCTTGAGTTGCTGACATTGCAGTGAGGTTAATTAGGGGTAAAAGTTTCTGCTATGGAGCTGTAACGTGTGCTGTATGTCTTCTTGTAGGTCTCTCTATACGATAATGCTCTCTTCCATGCAGAGAATAAAACTCTTCCGCTAACTTTGTTTCATTACACACAGTGAGGTAAATTTAGGGAGGACCCTAGTCTATACTGGTGCCTGGAGTTAATTCTCTCCATGTGAAGGAACCATGTGAACTTTTGCTTTGTTTGATCCTCATGACGTTATTCTCTATTCAACTCTTCAGCCTGTCCAGGTCTCTCTGAATGACAGCACAGCCTCCTGGCATGCCTGCCACTCCACCTAGCTTTGTGTCATCTGCAAACTTGCTAAAACCACAACCTTTTCCTTCATCCAAGTCATTGCTGAACAAGTTGAACAGCACTGGGTCCAGTACTGACTCCTGGAGACACTACTGGCCACAGGCCTCCAACTAGACTTAGCATCATTTATCACCACTCTCTGAACTCTACCATCTAGCCAGTTCTTAATCCACCTCACAGTCCACTCATCCAACCCACGCTTCCTGAGCTTCCCCATGGGAGACTATTATGGGAGACTGTGTCAAAAGTCTGTCTGAAGTCAAGGCAGACAACATCCAGTGCTCTCCCTCCATCTATCCAGACAGGCAACCTATCGCAAAAGTCTTGCTTAGACATGACTTGCCCTTGGTGAATTCATGCTGACTATTCCTGATCACTTTCTTTTTCTTGACATGCCTACAGATGGCCTCCAGGACGAGCTGTCCCATGACCTTTCCAGGAATTAAATCTGGCTACCATTGCAAAAGACAACGAAAGATATTTCTACAAATACATTAACAAGAAGAAGAGGGCCAAGGAGAATCTCTGTTCTTTATTACATGTACCGGGGAATGCTGTCACCAAAGATGAGGATAGAGCTCAGTCTCTTAATGCCTTCTTTGTTTCTGTCTTTAACACTCAGATCAGTTATTGGTCTGCTCCAGGTACTTGGCCTCCTAAGATGGAAGGTAACCAATGGAGAGCAAAATAATCCCCCATAACTCGGGAGGAAAGACTCAGTGACCTGCTACTCCACTTGGACACTCACAAGTCTAGAGAGTCAGATGAGATCCACCCAAAAGTTCCGAGGGAGCAGGTGGAAGTGCTTGCCAATACATTATCCATCATCTATCAGGAGTCCTGGTTAACTGGAGAGGTTCCAGACAACTGGAGATTTGCCAGTGAGAAATCCAGCTTCAAGAAGGACTGAATGTCAGATCTGGGGAATATACCTGCCATTATAAGCTTGACGTTAGGCAAAGCTGTGGAGCAGATCATGTTGAGGGCAAACACACAGCATGTCACAAGCAGAGGAGAAGATCCAGGAAACATTGCTTCATTAAAAACAAATGCTTCTTAACCAAACTGATCTCCTAGTATCACCGGGTGACACACCTAGTGGAGGCTAGGATGTGCTCAAACCTAGCAAAGGCTTTGGATGTGCTCTATTTAGACTTTAAGATGGCCTTTGACATCACCTGCCACTGTAGTCTACTGGAGAAGCTGGCAGCTCATGGCTTAGAGTGGTGTACCCTTTACTGAATGAAGAAGTGACAGGATGGCCAGGCCCAGAGAGTGGTGGTGAAAGGAGGTAAATGCAGCTGGTGGCTGCTCACAAGTGGTGTTCCCCAGCAGGTCAGTGTTGGGGTTCATCCTCCTTATTATCTTTAGTCATGCTCTGAATGAGGGGATTGAGTGCGTCCTCAGTAAATTGACAGATGACACTAAGTTGGGAGGAAGAGTTGATCCGCTAGAGGGTAGGAAGGCTCTACAAAGGGATCTGGACACGCTGGATTAATGGGCTGAGACCAATGGTATGAGATTCAATAAAGCCAAGTGTCGGGTCTTGCACTCCGGTCACAACAAGTAGAAAAGGATCTGGGGATGTTGTTTGACAGCTGCCTGAACATGAGGCAGCAGTTTGCCTAGCTGGCCAAAAAGGCCAATGACCTCCTGAGCTAGATCAGGAATAGAGTATCCAGTAGGGCTAGGAAAAGTGATCATCCCCCTGGACTTGGCACTGTCGAGGCTGCACCTTGAATACTGTGTTTGGTTTTGGGCCTCTCACTACAAGAACGATACTGATGCATTGCAGTGTGACCAAAGAAGGACAACCAAGTTGTTGAAGGAGCTGGAGAATCAACCTTACGAGGTGCGGCTGATGGAGTTGGGGTTGCTGAAGTGTGGAGGACACTTGAGGGAGACCTTATCGCTCTGTACCAATCATGATTCTTCAGTTAAAAGACTGAAGGATCTGGTGCATCTGCCCAATGAAAAGCTGAGAGAGCTGGCAGTGTCTAGCGTGGAGGATAAGTGCAGGGAGATCTTATCAGTATGCACAGATCCATGAAGGGAGGTGTCAAGGAGACCAAACAAGAATCTTCCCCGTGGAGCACAGTGACAGTAGGAGAGGTAATGGGCACAGTCAAAATCACTGGAACCTCTCTGAATCCCTAAGAAAATGTTTTCCTGTGAGGCTGCCCAAGTCCTGGAGCACATCATCCAGAAGAGGTGGTGTCTCCGTGCTAGGAGAGATTCCCAAGTCGTCTGATAGCGTTGCCAGGCAAGCTGCTCCAGAAGAGACAGGCAGAGGAGATGAGGTGGCCGAGGTGATCTCCAAAGGTCCATGCAAGCTGAAGCTGTGTGATTCTGGGACTGGGAAAGTGGTGGGGAAATGTACTTTCTGGAGACCCTTTTCAACAGTGCCAAACACGTTGCCTCAGGGGGTCTGCACAGAAACCTGGGGTGTGTTGTAGGTTGCATTTCCTTGCCTTCCTT
>JAUBOD010001059.1:1471492-1493779 GCA_032353885.1 Nothura maculosa
GTCAATCATCTTATCCTATAAATATGCGGACAGCCCGAGAGCCCCTTGAGCTCTCCTGGCATGGCAGTGGGCTGCACAGCAGGATCTCCCCTCAAGCAGGGATGCCTCTCAAGGATACTCCTCAAGGTTAAGAGATCCCCTTTCCACAACAGATTTGTGGTAAGTAAATATAACTTTACTTTTTAACTGTGCACAAGAACCCTTAGTCATAAACCCTTGACTAGGATTGCTGGGACTAGGATTGGGTCCAGCCGCACCCAGACTCCTCTCAGAAGGAGCCTGGAAAGCAAGGGGGTCCAATTTGAACCTTGTGACTCAATGGGAGCGTATCCCAAGATAATTGTGTATTATCTTGAGCCTCCATGCAGCGAATAAAATCATGAATCTCATGAAATCATTTTCCATATTAATAAATCCTATTATTATTTCTTTCATATGAGTGAAGTGCATTTTGTCACTCACCCCTGCCACCACTCACTCTGTAATACACACATAAAGAGAAATGCCTGAATGCCTCCAACTAGTGGCTAGTGGCTGATGGCTGGTGGCTAGTAAAACTTCCATAGCAAATAAAAACCTACATTGAAGAGAGAGAAGCAAGGAGGGATTGGACATCATTTTCTTATCTGCTATTCTAATTTCAACTACAGTAACAGAACTCAACTGTGGTTGAGGGTTAGGCAAGAGGCAAAAAAATGCCCAAAGTTTTAACTCAAGAGTGATAAAACTGTTTATTGATTGTGTGAAAGGCTGTGTGAGACAGATTTTGTTCTTCTGGAGGCTGGTAACAGCAGATTTGCTGGCAGTTCAGATGCGTGCTATGGGAATTGTAGGCACCAGGGAGGATTTTATTACTAGAAATTTAATTAATAAAGACTGAGATCTGGGCTAGATAGCTTCTAGTTTAGGGTTTGGAGTCTGTCTTATAAAATAATAGGAGGAAGACCTTTAACCATCCTTTCCTTTGCCGATATTTCCACTCTCATTGATCTTCAGTTGCCTGTATTCAGATTAATACTAGAATACCTGAACACTTAAGGAATATATTATCCTTCTCTTTCTTAGCTCTCCTATTTTATTATGTTCATTCTACAACAGCTGGATAAACTGTAACTTGAAAAAATGAAACAACACTTCTGGAAGCATCTCCACCTGGAGATGCTGTTTCAGAAATGTTTGATTCAGCACTATGGGGCTTTGAATGTCAGAATGAATATTTTATAAAATCTTTTTGCTCAAAAACAAGGTAGTAGATGGCAATATGGTTACATTTTGAAAAAGGAAAATTCAGCACAATATTAAACATCTTTTCATTGCTTATCATACATTGCTGTTCAACAATTCAAGACATACTGAGCAAAGTCAATGGAAGCTGATGGTACTTATTGCTTTGCAGTGCTAAGTGCATAATTTTATATCTTATCATACAATCTTATGTTAATATAAACCCATAATATAAGTCCATAAATTTCTAAAATGTAGAAGTAAAAGAGGACATCAACTGATATCAACTGGTACAGTTACAGGGATAATGGCTCTTCTCAGACAATTTCATAATGTTTCACAGGAACACTTAATAGAGGTGTCTGCATATTGCTAACAATGCAATAAAGTAGTTGACATAGTGCTAGCAAAATATTCTGATTTATGGATGTTAAGACTTACCATATTTTATTATTTTTATTGCATTTTTTTCTGGAGTCATTTCCCTTTAACTATTTTGTAATCCAGCTTGTCCTCCTCTCTGATATTTATAGTATCATTTTACAAAAGTTTGCCTGCTTTCTGAGGCATTCACTTTACTAAGAGGAATCTGGAAGCTGAGAACTCATATGGTTCTCACTAACCTAAAAGATGTATAGTGATTCAGACACTGCAATGATTGGACCACAGGGATATGACAAGCTAAGATTTTTACCCTACAGTTCGCTATAGGACTTGAATTGGACCTACTCATCTCTGGTAATACTGCTATTTTTACGCATCTTTATTTAATTTGATTTCTTGGGAATTTTCTGAACTGAAATTGAATGTAGGGTGAAACATTTTTATGTTTAAAATGATTAATACTGAAACAAATGATCTGAAGATGTAGGAAGTAGAATGATCTGGAAAAATCTCTAAAACATACTGTATTTCTAGTGCAAACTGGTCCATTTGCTAAAAGAATGAATAAGTACTAACCTGTGGTTAATCTTGTGCTGTTGGGCAGGTTAGACGACTATAAATTTTTTATTTTGGAGAAGAAATCTTAGATTTTCAAATCATATAGGTAGTACAAATGTTGTAATGACTGTAGACATATCCATAGTTCATATTAAAATGATACAAATGTAAATAACTGTTAACAAAAAAACTTCCAGCAATATATGCATTTATAGTCATATACATACCATGCCTAAAGTCAATTGCCCTCTTTCTTTTATGTAAATTCTGGAGAACTAGATTGACATTCTGCTGTACCAGAAATCGTTTGTGCTACCTCTGCTCTAAGAAAGGTCAGCTCTTCACAAGCCTTCTGTACAGATAATGGCCTGCTACAACTTAATGACATCCAAAGTTTTCAAAATTTATAAAAGTAACTTTGCTGGTCAACTTTGTGTGAAAATAAAATGAAGTTCACCAAGAAACTTGCCTTGACATTTTTTACTTTAACGTATACCATTGAAGCATATTCACTATTTGTTATTTTTTTGCTTAGAGAAGTCCATGATTTTAGCACTGTAAAAGAGGATGTTTTTTGGAGTTTAACATATGCTATTATTAGCAAAGGTGTGAATCCAAGTAATACATCTATACTGCCTACACTAGAGTGAAAACCCACCTGTTTTAGAATAACCATTCTCCTGTACAAGTACAGTCAGTATAATGGTAGTGATATTATTAGTTTACTATGAAACTTCCTAGGCATATAAATAGTTTCCTAGATATACATAGTTTTCTTGCAGCTAGTACTTAATCTATGGTCTCTGTAATCTTCTAGAAACTCATGAAATTTGTTGAGGAAGAGACTGTCACGGCAGGTACCTTTTAGGACTGCTTGCATGTGACAAGGGGCAGACTTTCTCCCCAATCCCTTTGGGTGGCTACTTGCTCTTGTCAGCTGAGGAACCTACTAATTCAAGCTAATTCTACATGTTCAGTCCTAGTCTTCAGGCAGGATAGCTTATTTACTAGCATACTTATTTACTCTGCCACTCAGGAGGATACAACATTAAGATCCCTGAGCCAGCAGAGATGTAAGTCAGCAAGCACACATGGTGCCATGCCTGACCTAACAAGATCTGCTCCACAGCAGTCTTTATGAGCTTGAATGCACTGCTGCACAAATGTGGCTTAGACAGCAGCCCGAGCCAGGCAGGTTCACTGCCAGTCAGCTCAGGGATCTCCACACCCTCTGCTCCTCGTTCTGGTAGTCGCACACTGGCCCAGGTTGCATGTGTTCACACCTGTGCTGCAGACTCACTTAGATGGCTCTCTGGAAGCTCATCTGAGCAAAGCATCATTGAAAGCTTCACTTTCCACTGCAAGAACAAACCAGCATTTCAATTAGATACAGATGAGTGTATATTAGAAACTTTGTTTTTTGAAAAAGTTATTTGTTCATTTTTAATAAATTACTGGTTGTTAACAGGGATTATTATATACTGCTTTTTCATTTATTTGTATTTTAATTTCAGAACTTTAACCTTTATCCACTGGCAGCCATTCCCCTAAGAAGGGAGCTTCTTTGACATGTCAGCTCCATAGTTTCCTCCAGAACACAGAAAAGGGCAATAACAGCTGTTTCCCAGCATCATTTTCTAGCTGATTTTTTTTTAATGTAAACTTAAACTTATAATTGTTATCAATTGTGGACAACACAAGGTTAAAACTAGAAAGACCTATTCTTTCTGACTAATGAAAGCCACCTATCCCTTTCCAATCTGCATAACACCCATAATTACATGCAAATTATGTGATTTTCGACTGTTTGTAGAATCTGTTCCTATAATTAAATGCAGCACAACAATGTCTCTAAGAGCTCAGAGACATCACTATGAATCATATGTATCCTGCAGAGCCCCATTATCACAATCAGAACTCAGAGGACAACAATTTTGCAGTAAACATTGTAGTTTGATACAATGGATCAGGCGTGAATAATTTAAGGAATCGTGGCAAGACCTTGTTGATTGCTTCTCTTAACATAAAGAATAATGGTAACACAGGCCTTTGTTAAAAGCCTTTATACCTGAAGAGATGGTATTTAATATGGTCGGAAAGGAACAAGTTGGCATTAATCCAGCCTGTGAGTGTTCTTGCTTAAAACCTCTACAATTACGTTGGTTAATGAGAAACATGTTAAACACAAAGTAGTTCACGCCATAAAGTTGAGAAAGAATCATAATGTTCTAAGCTAATAGGAAGGAAAGGGGACAAATTAATCCAATTACCCCCTTTTTAGTTATTCCAGGGAAAAGCACATTTCTTCACAATCAGCTTTCGATGCATTTCCCTAATTAATGCAATTTGATGAAATGAAACAAATTCATGATGTCATTAGCTGAGTTGTGCTTAATGAAGTTGGGCTGTATGAAACATTAACTGCAGTGCTGAATCCATTTCTTTGGATTGGGAAATACGCATTTATCATTTCAGAACATTTACTCTGGAAGATCCAATCACAAGGCCTTATCACTATAATCACCATGACCTGATAAAATCTACATAAATTAACATTTTGATTAATGTCATCATTAAGTTCAGACTATGACAAATCTTATAACTCAGCAGCATGGAAGAAGTTAAATAGTTTCTCTGGCAACCTAATAGGTAAAAACTTGTCTATCTGATAGACATCTGTCAGACTGTAAAAGGGAATAACAGTACTCACATTATCAGCTTTGTTCAGCTACTCTTTCCCATGCAGAGGTCTGTACATCAAAGTTGTTTTGGTAACGTGCTTGTGTCTTCTATAAAATATATATATATATATATATATATATATAAACATACATAAATAACAAAAGGAAATTGCAGAACTTACATTTAGGAGAACAAAGATTAGGTTGGCATATCTATGTGGGGAGAAATGGGAAAAGAATGTGGAAAAGAATAAAGCTTGCTGCCTAATACAGCAATGTTCATGTGAGGTGTCCCTGCTGAAAAAAAAGAATATAGAACTATAGTATAAACAAAGACTATTTACGTAGGAGCTATTTGACCTAGAGCTCCATTGAGCATAACATCATTCTTTGCTTGAATATAAAATACCGGAAGATCTGTCAATAATAGATATCTAGTATACCTAATGGTACAGAACAGGTGGAGCAAATCATATTTGTTCATGACAGAAGACAGAGAACATTTTCCCATAACTGTCACGCAACGGGTGTTTAAAGTAAAATGGCTACAGAGGAGAAGTTGCATGGTTATGGTAGTGCTGCTGTAATGAGAAATGTTTGCATATGACTTTATCTTTACCCCTTAGATTTTGTTTGGTTTACAGCTGTAGAATTTCTGCCTGATGGTTTAGAAGTATATCAACACATTAATCTGTTTTCATACAGTAAAATTAGTCTGATGAAGGAAATTAGCACTCTGATGTACTTACTTACTTAAGAAGGAGAGAACTGCCAGTGTTCACATTTTAAGCAACCTCTATAAGACTTTAGAATGGCACAGTGAAAGTTTTATTTATTAATTGGCCTTATTTAAATGATTGCCTTGTCTCAGTTTAATTTTAATTAGAGTTGAATAATATTACAAGAAAGAGATCATTAAAACTAAAATTTGAAATTAGTGTGTTTGGCTTGAACGAATCCTTGTCAACAAAAATAGCAGAGCCTACTTAAGCAAACACTTGCATATTCTTTATGCTAAAAGACCAGAGGAAGAGTAACAATCATTTCAAACTTCTTGTGTTAATTCAATACATACAGCCCCTTGGCTAAAATCAAATGTGTATCCTGCCCAAGGAGAAACCTGTGTATCAGAACTTACAGTCTCTGTTAGTTACTTAGTATTTCAATGAGAGTTGCTCCAAATTTGCAGGCTGAAATAAAAGGATCTGTAATTAAAATAGTATTGAAATTTAAAAAAAAAAAGCCATAGGTAACTTCAACTTTAATATTAAAGTTAAGGTTGCAACATAAACATTTTTGAATTTTAGGCGAATTGTGTAAGAAGAGAAATTTTTTTTGCATCATTTGACAATACTTCTTCCAGTAAAAATACTACCAAATTTTACATCTGAAATTTTTAATGCCCAAAAATGTAACCACAGAAAGGGTCACTTGGTTTTGAAAGTGATTATAACTTTTTTTTCTTTTTTTGTTTGTCAATTTAATGTAAAATTTTAAGATATATTACCTGGTACAAACTGGTACCCATGTTTTTAAGCTGATTTTTTCATGAAAGGAGATATTTATATTAAAATTGTCATCATTTTTTTATCTGCAAACTTTCTTATTCTTTGGAAAAAAAGAGAAATTGCAATAAACACTGACATGAAGACAAGCTAGAGACAGATATTTTGGAGGTTCTGCCTCCCCTCATAGTGATTCCTTGCATTTTCAATTCAGTTTAGTAACACTTCTCTTGACAGTCTATTAGTAAATGGGGAAAACCGGTGACAACAGTCACAACACATTGCTTTTTCATTTAAACATGTTCTTTGAAAAAGAAATGTCTATACAGCTCTACTAGTAGCTTGTTCTATCTAGTTGTAGCTAAGCAACTAACATTTTTTTCAAGATTCTGCTGTCACTGTTAATGTCCCCAAACATATGGATTTCCCAAACCATAATTACAATTTAACAGTGGTAAAACAAGATGGTAACTACCATGGGACACAGACTTGCAGATATTCACGCTACAAATTAAGCCAGTGATAATTACATTATCATTGCTAGAAGCAGCCAATCCATTTTTCTTACATAAAATTAAATGCTGAATTATGTAGTTTTAGGATAACAATTTTAACGTTTATTTGCATCATGTATAATGAATTATATCACGTTTTCACAGCACTCCTACTGAAGTGCTTTAAAAAATAAGCATCAGCTAATCTCAGTGATCCTCAACATCTGTCAGTTTTGCTTCAGAAAGATTTGTCCTAAAACGCTATATGGTCCTATTCTACGTACAGAGTTGGGATCTCTTAACGCACCATCTTTTTAACATCCCCTATTCTGTAATAAGTTATCACATATGATGCCATTTATGTGTTTTTTTTTTTTTCAGAAGATTAATCCTCAACTTAGTACATTCATGTTCTACGTTTTAAAGCACTTGAAGTGTGCTTATCTCTTCCACGAAGGGATATAAAACAAAGTCCATTGTTTACAACTAGAACATAGTGTTTGCACTTCTGTTATCATTTTTGCCTATTCCTGGGCAAAATATGAAACTTGAGAGAATACATTAGAAAACCACAAGTCTAGATTAATTCTTGCTTCTTTTAAGTGAATCCTGAGTGGAGCTAAGCATTTTGCATGTATGGATTGTGTAAATTATCATTAATGTGATAATATATTAATTTAAAAAGAATGTTATCATAGAGCTGCAGTTTATCACAAGCTTAGTTTAAATCATATGATTAAATCCCACTGTCTTCAAAGCAAACAACAAAATGAATTATTATCATGTTTAGCTTATATTACATTTGTTACATTTTTTAAAGAAAAAATACTCTTACAAGTTTTTGTATTGATGAAAAAATATTTCATCAGTTGACAAGGACAAATAAATAGTAAGTACAATTCTTTCATGAGGAAAAGAATAACTAGTTGGAGTACTTAGGCTTTAAAGTTTCGTACAACTTGTTCTGCTGTTCTATCTCTTTGAACATAGTAAATAAATGAGTTTAAAAGACAAAAAATGTACTTTAGGATGATTTCCAGAGCATCAAATATAACGTTAGTTGAAATCATTTTATGATTCTCAAGATTTTGTCTCTAGATTCCAAACCCTATATGTTCTTCCAGATTCCTAGTGAATATTTTATCTTACTAATCACACTTGTAGAATCGTATTACATTGTGATTTGTTCAAATTCCTTGGAAAACATTCCTTACTAATATATATATATTTAATGCATAATTTCTCTTTATTACAGGTTTTGATTCTGTGCCCTTTTTGTCTTAAGTTTTTCAGTGAAAAACTGATTTTACAGTCTCTTCCACTCCTTCATGCTTTTTGGCTGAAGGATTTTTATTTAGAAATAGTAGTATAGTATACAAAATAAGAAAAAAAGAATTTTGGAGTTTTTACAACAGAAGATATTTATGAGTTTTGTTCTTCAACTCTTTCCTTCTTTTTACCTCTTTTCTTGTTCAACGGAAAGAAGGAAAAATAAGATAGAAAGCATAATATTTAGATTAAGCCTTTCATGCTAAAATGCCGTGTTAAATCTATGTAAAAAGGAAGCTGGTACTTGAAATGAGGTACTTTGTTTCTTTTTCAAAATGCAATTTCTCTTTCAAGTGTAAATCAAGTTGTATCATTATATATGGATATAGATAACTTCTATGTAAGAAATGCATGAAAGAAAAGTGTTCCCCCATGGCAGAGCATGAAATAGTTCATTTTACAAGTGTGAATATAGATCATTGCCCACTTGTCTTGTGTCAAGATAGGCTAAATAACAAATCAGATTGGAGTATAACTTGTATTAAAGGTGTATTATCATTAATAATGATATCATTAGTAATGACAATGGTACTGTGAACACTCAGCTTGTCCACAGTTATTGCCAAATGTGTTAGTGGGTACCCTCCAGCTGTCTTAAAAATCCAGAGGAGATCAAAGGGAAAAGCAGAAAGAGGGCTGCCCCAATAAGAGGCAATCATGTCTCTAATACTTCTTTGCACTAGCATCTGTGCAACTTATAGGATAATCTTATGATTTCCCTTTCAAAAAAGTAGGAAAGATTTAGGAAAAAGGAACTTCACCAATGACAGAAGCAAAAAAGACTGGAGATATCAGTATATTTTAACATGTATTTAACTGTGGGAGATTTATATAAATAATACTGACATATTCGCACAAAGACCAGGGAGATACTCAGCTAACATTGCCCAGCTCGTGATAGGCAAAAGATCTAAGACAAGCAGAGAGGCTTCCTCTATGATCAATGAAGAGAGAGAAATCCATGCCATTGTACAGTACAAGCCATCTAAAACCAAATATCTAAAACACATGCAACAAGCGTCCCCATGATAGATACCATCTCTAATGTCTATAGACAAAAAAAAAATGTGATTAATCTAGAGTAAACATTTAACTTTTAAGAGTCTGAAAACAGGCAAGACTAATCCTATTGCTACTGTTACCAATATTAGCCTTGGGAAAATTCCTGAAAAAAACATGAATTTAATTGTTGTAATTTCTCTACATATTTCAACTAAATGCTGATTTTCTGAGTGTTTTTACCTGTGTAAATCTAAGAAGTTAAGTGTTTAATGAAATAATTTGCTGCATTGCAACCTTGATATTATTCTGTTTTTTAGGAAATAAGTAAAAGCTACACTCAGTTCAAAAAATACATAGTTCTTAGTGACACTATCTGAAATATAGGAAGAAGTCTGATTTCAAAATATCAGTTATTATATATAACAGTGACATTTATAAATATTAGAACTATTTTAAAACTGGAGGCTGTGAATTACACTTTAAATCCCCACATTTTAATTCTATAACCAAGGTGTGGAGCTCCATGCACACACACACAAATCTGCATGTGTTTTCTATGTGCTGGATTAAAAGAACACTCTTGGGAGCATCTCACCAATGCTCAGCATTTAGGTACCATGCTGGGATCTAAGTGTTTATTTAAACGGCTACAACTGAAGCTTAATTCAGTGCAGATATAGCTGTTAAAAACAAACATTTAGATGTGAAAATAGCTCCATGGCCTGCACAGTGCTAGTGAGATGAGCAGGAGGAGGTAGCTTCAGAATGTGCTGTATCTCTTAGAAATACAGCCCTTTGCAAGTATCGTTGTGAAAACATCATCTAAACTTGAAAAAGAAAAACAATTCATGCTCCTGCGCTCTGGCCTAATGGTACTCATTGAACTTTTACTTTATCTTGCATGTTATACAAAAAATGCTGAGAAAAAACAACTCTTTACTCAGAATTTAGCCAAATCACTAAATGCTCAAAAGAGAGCAGCTGAAAGCAGGTAACAAACACTGTCTATACTAACACTGCCTCTTTTATTTTATTTCCAAATTTTATGTGGAGCTTTGGAGCACTCAGCTCTGTTTTTTTCTTTAACTTGTTATATCTGGAGAAAATTAAACACATTGTTTAGTCTCCCATCCTTCTTAAAACTTGCTCAGTGGAAAGAATCCTTTATTTCCAGTGAAGATGGTAAGTTTTGCAGATTTACCATCTGCAGATACATATAATTCATCTTGTGTTGACTATTTACTTCAAATTATTATTGTGACTTTGAAATGAAAGTTTTTTTTCTGGAGATAAGTGTAACCTTATCAGATAACAAAGAATTTTATTATACACATTAGTTTATTTTGACAGAATAGAATAATGTTTAAAATATATGAACAGATTCTGTGAGAAAAAAAATGTTATTCATATTTTTCTCTAATTTCTGAAGCCTGTAAATTATCTATGACAAAAATAATGTTATAAGAGCCTTGCTGGAGAAAAAGGCAACAGCAATAGAAGTTTAAAATTCTAAGCAGCACTTCTCTAGTTAAAGCTGTAATTAAACTCAAACTCAGATGAAACCCTTCACAGTTTTTGGTATATCCATTAGTTAATAAGAGGAAAAGATGACTAATGCAGAATTGAAAATAATATTTGATTTCTGAATCTTTTAAAGTTAAGGTTGTGAGGTAGGATTAAAAGAGGAAATTCAGAGGAAAAGAGGAAGTTCAGAGTTTTCTCTATGGCTTTTTCTGAGCCTAAGCCTAACTAAACTTTATCAAGATGTCGTTATGAAACATTTAAGTTCCTCAGGCAACTTAACTATATTTTCTATACATGTCCAAAATCACTTTCTTGACAGGGTTCCTCATCAGGGCAGTTAAAAGCAATCAAGTTTTCTAAGCTAGCACTCACTCATTCAACTTGCTTATGTTTCCCCAGAGGGCTGTTCTAGAAGGATTTTTTGGAAAATATTTCCAGTCTCTCACCACACTAAATGCCAGTGGTCACAGCTACTCCCTACTGAAACAATTCTGTGAGGCAGCAAGCAGATGTAGAGGTTTGTACAGCAGCATCTGAGCCCTGCCTAGAACTTCTGAAATGTTAAAAGTTATGGTTCTCTAGGGACCTTCTGAGGAATAAGAGAGTGCTTGCTGCAGACAGGTAAGGAGACATAGACCAGGACAGCTATTTGTTGGAGTTGCTGTCTCTGCTATGTCTGAGGCTTCTGACAGTGGCTGATGCACTGCAGGTCTCAGTCTGCAGGGAGTGCATGGGGTTTTTCCCTGAGTCTGAACCTGATGATCAACTTTTCTGTGGACGTTTTGCTGTTAATTATGAGGTAAAGGAGGAAGTAAATAGACTGCACAGCATTTGAGAAGATGAGTGAGAGATAAATGAATTTTAGCCATGGACACCCTGCAGCTTCAAGTCTCAAACCCCAAAAGCAACAGAGGTGCAGGTGGACTCTAGTCCTTCCCCAGCCTTACCTAAACTCCTGCACATAGCCCTCTTCAAGTATTAACCACTGGTGACATTATCTAATCCTGATGTCTGTCTACCTACTCACATCCTCTACTCACTGGACAATAACCATCTGGGGAGAGAGAAATCAGCAAAAGAAGTAAGGACTAATCAGGCTTGCATTGGCAAAAATTTGACCAATCTGCTAAAATGGCTGTGAGTCAACAGGACAAAATGCTTACAGGTAGCATGGTGATTACTTAAAGACATTGTAGTAAAGGTTGGGAGTAAATGTATAGCAGTTAACAAAAACAGCCTCAAAAACAACACACTCAAGAGTACATCTCCAGAAAGCTAGAGTTATCTATTTTTAAGTAAAAGGGCTCTATGTTTGCAGCACGCAGCAGGATAAGGGAAATGATTAAATGTAAGAAGACATTCTTCAAATCCTGAAGTCGTGTCCAATGGGGGAAAAAAGACAAAAAATATAAACGGAGTTAAATGGAAAAATACAATCCAGCAGGTCATAAAAGAATTGAATAAAATTTTTGCTTAAGGCATAAAAACTAATAGTAAATCATTTTCAAATAGATTAGAAAGATAAAGCTTTTCAGAGAATACACAGGGCCAATAGGTGATCAAAATATAAAGAAATCTTGAAAAAGATAAGGCTGTAGGAAAAAACTAAATGACTACTACTATTTTTCCAGTGAATAAACTAAAGAAGGTTTCCATATCAGAAGCCTAGTTCATCAGAAAGTTTCTGGAGGATCTGTGTTAAATTGAAGTGTCATTAGAAAAGATTTTAGAATAAACTAGTGAAATGCATAATAACAAATTGACAGACTCAGATGGTATTCAACCAGGTATGAAATAGCTGAACTATTAACTGTGGTGTGCATGCTATCAGTTAAAATTGGCTCAGTATAGGAGGAATAGAGGGTGATAAATATAAAGACCTATTTTTAAAATTGTTCTAAAATAAATCTTTAAAAAGTGTAAAATATAAAATTTGCTTTCTATATTGCAAACGCTAGTGGAAAGTATAATAAGGAATAAAAGTGTGCACATGCCCATACATACGATCATGTTCTGGCATGTTAGTTAAGAACCAAACATTAGCTTTAGTGGAAAGGAATCATATCTCACAAATTTGCTAGAATTCTTGAAAGAATTGCCATATGCAAGGTGAAAGACATTTAAATTGCTAGTGTTCACCAAAAACTCTGAAGAAAACTGAGCTGGCAGGTGATAAAAGAGAAGTTTGTCTAAAATATAAATAATTGTTTAAAAGAGTGGAAGTGGTCAGAAAGAATAGTAAGCATTAAAATCCTATAGGATTAATGCTGCTCAACATCTTCATCAATGAATGAGAAAAGTTTGCGAATGAGATGACTAAGGTTGCTGAAAATATTTAGTTATTTGGGAGAGAACTTATTAAGATGGATCACAGAGTGAAAGATTAGTCAACTGATGTTAAATAACTAAGAAATACAATGCTAAAAGACATTCAGTTTATTAAACCAGAATGATTTATATAGAGGAAATCTAATTTCAAATATACAATGATAAGATGTAGGCTGGGAAATTTTTGAAGATAAAGTCAAAAAGTTTTGTGAAAGCATCTCAATGTGTTTAGTTTCCAAAATCAAATGCATGTAAAATATTTATTATAATAACATAAAATAAATTATACATATCTGTAATAATATTCCTATTACATACAACTACGGATTGAAAACTGTTAGAAAATATATACCTAACAGAACAAGAAATAGCCTTATAACACATCTCAGTTGCTGTTCTGGTCTTTACAAAAGCATACAGTTGAACTGCAAAAGATGCTGAAAGGCTTGAAAGAGATTTTATGAGGAACAAATAAATAGATGAGTACTCTTTGGCCTAGAAATAAAATTACAAGAGTCTTTAAAATGAGGAATAGCCCGGAGAAAGTTAATAGAAAACAATAATTTCCTGTACCTTATTTTACGAGATACAATGAAATTAAATGAAATTATCGCTAGCAAGTTTAAGACAAGCAAAAGAAGATGCCTTTTTTTTTACAATGTATTATTAACTTTGGCATTTGTTGATATGAGTTCTTGTAAATGCCAAAATTTTATATAGTTCAAAAAGTAATTGGACGATTTCAGGAAAGTGAAATCCATCAAAGGATAGGAAATACAAAACTACAACAACTAGCTCAGACATATAGTGTTGAAGAAATCTTGCTATGTTGTACTCTGATACCATTTCTTAGAACTGGATGTGGATCCTAGTTCTGGCTGAGTTTTGAACTGATCCATTACAGCTGTTTCTACTTTGTTGCTCTTATGTTGTTTGATAATCAGAAAGTTGTTTTTTCCTTATAGAAGAGAATGAGAAAATGGAAGTATTAGAAAACAGAAAAGAAATAATTCAAAAATATTATACATCAGTATACTAATTTTAATTATAAATACTTTCTAAAATAATCATTCTGAAACCTATTTTGGAGATAACATAGATTCTAAAGTGCTAAAACAATTAAATTCCTTTAATATTTCAAAATAATCCTTCTAAGGCAGGATACTTTTAAATATTTTCATCCTGTTTACGTTTTTCCCCATGCAGGTTTCTTTTCATGTTCATCATCTTCATGGACCACATTAAAACACTAATTGAACACTTTCAATTTATTGCTTTTTTTTCCTATCAATATTTAAGTATAGGTTTTATCCAGGTCTAGGAAACAACAGATTAAGAATATTCTCAACTAAGAAAACAAAACACATACTATACACTAAAACACAAAAAATACAATATTTCTTGAAATACACTGGCTCTATAGTATCATCGACACTGATTTTTAGGCTTACTTTTTCTTTAACACATTTTTATTTAATTACTCAGAGCTTCCTGAGAGACTGAACTGGGTCTCCTGAACTAGGGCTCATGTCATATCAATGTCTCTGTCTGCACCTGATTTACGAAAATGCAGTTTCAATTCATAGCTCATTCCTTTTACACCTGTCTGCGTCAGATTTCACTTGTACCTGGATATGACACTGGCTGAACTAACATCCTCTTTTCAACTCACTTCTTGTTACTTAATGTCAAATACTATTACTACCAAAGCACTGGCTGGAGGAAGGGCTAAAGCAGTTTCCAAATGAAGATTTCAGATGACAACAGAGATGAACAAAGTTTTCATATTTAGCCTGCTTTGGCATAGAAAACAGACTTTATGGCCTGTTAAGTCCATCTACTCAGGGGATGAGTTACTTAAATTAATGCTCTGTTTCATGAAGGTCTATAATAAAATCTTTTCTTGTGATTGAACTTTTCTCAGCATTTTGAGACATGCTGATAAGAAAAATAATACTTATATTGTTTAATGTCACAGAATCTACCCTTCCTTTAGCAATTTTGGGTTCTTATCTGGAACTCATTGCACTAGAAAATGAGAACTCTGTTTTTAAGATGTATTATGTGGATACATAGCACAAAATCTTCAAGTGTCCAGGCATGAAAAGGTAGAAATTCTCCATTTCTTTCCTGTTCAGTTTTTATATACAGCAGAATAATACCACTTATTCAGGACTGTAACCTTACAGAGCATCCACATGCTCTATAACTAGTTTTCATTGATAGATTAGAAAATGTCACTTGGAATTTCAGTTGTTATGTGAAAGAGGTCTTATTCAGTTCATCTTTATAAGCAGTTTTGAAAATAAATGAACTGAATGCTTTAGATGTGCTACTTGGATTAATTATATATATTTCACTAAAAATGTATGTGTTTATATGGCATTCATAGATTAAAGCACAGAAGTAAATATTTCTTGAAGTGTTTATTAATTGCATTTGCATATATAATAATGTTAAAAAAAAAGAATTAAGAGGGGACTAGATAATGGAAGGGAAACAACACTGTTGACTATATAAAAGTCCTCAAATAAGTATGCTCAGAGCCTAAGTAGCTCTGGCGGGGAAATGCTGACTTTAAAGGCCAATGTCTGCATAGGTCATTGCAGTTTTTGCATTTTTCTCTACCTCATCCACCAGGTGTACCTTATCTATCTTGCTTATATAAGTTGTTTATTGTTTCAGTTTATTTGGTTATATTTTTAAATACTAAACCAAGGCATATATCATCTCTTCAGGATGCTTACCTCATCTGACTTTTTATTCTTCAATTTTAGCTGCAATAGCATACCTAGGAATGTGATAGGGAATAATACATTGCTCTAGGTAAAACATTCAAACAGAATTTTCTTCAAGAAGTTATAGTTTGATACTGGACTTTGGCAGCAGGGAAATGGGCAAGGGATTTTTTTTCTTTTTACCTGTTCTGCTAAAATCCAGCAAAATTTGATCTAGCTATAACTCTGAATCTTGCACCTATACTCAGTGAAGACTTGTTAAAAGTTTGTGGCTAAATTTTCCATTTAATTCACTGCTTTGTCCTTGTTCTTACATCTCAGGGCTCTTTCTCTGCACTTGTCACTGTATACTGCTGTAGATCATATACGTAAAGGGAGTGCAGAGTGAATCTGCTCAGTGACTCCTTCAGGCTTCATGAAAGAAGATGTCTAACAAAAATTGAGATAGATTAACACAAATTCAGACAGTCTCACTGAACTCACAAAAATATTTGTATTGAAGAAAGTCATCTGGTTCCAGGAGGCATAGAAATTATTAATTTGTAGTAGAGAAGAATGTATGGAATTGGAATTTATTTATAGTCTGGAAGAAGTTAGAAATTGAGATTTTAGAAGAGAAACTGGAAACCTGAGGTTCAGTGGAATTGCTTGTGTTCTATTGCAGCATTTTAGTCACTTCTTGCTGATTTTAAAATGGGCACATGTTGATAAACCATTTAGGTTATTTCACCATCTGTCTGAAATGTCCTTGGAGGAATCACAGAAGACAACTTTGAGAACTTCATGCCTCAGAAATTTCTCCCTCTCTGATGGGACCTAGTGAATAAGTCTCTGCCTAGCCTAGCTATTCTTATATCTCATCTCTGCCAGGGTAGAAAAGAATCTGAATGGCTGTGACAGTAGCTATAGAAAAAAGGCCCCAAATCTTTATCATACGTTTGGGGTAAGGTATTCTGACTGCTTCAGTTTTTGTTTGATTTGGTTTGTTTTCGGTTTGTTTTCATTTCAGAGAATGCATTAGCCTCAAAGCTAAATGCATACACAAACATAAAACACAAAATAAACTGAAAGAAGAAAAAGAACAAATCTAATGTGAAGCATAATCTACCTTTTTTCCTTTTTTTTTTTTTTGGCTAAACATTCAGGACTTAGTTGTGTTTTTTCACATTTTTAACAATATATCTGACAGCAATACACCATAAAGCACAGAAAAAGTATGCTGTCTGTTTAGTGGTCAGGGGTTTTCTATTTCATCCATCTTTTACAACGGTAGCAAAGTCTGTGCAAACAGAGTATGCATCAACTCCTGTTCCAACAGTCTATAGAGAACTGGGTTTTTCTTTTTAGTGTTTGGGGTTTTTTTTGTATATGTGAGATACAGTAGGCACAAAATTCTACTACATAACAAGCAAGTTTTATACAAAGAAAATCTATCTGGATTAGTTTAACTGCTTGAAGGAATCTTTGATAATACAGGACATGGAATTTATGGCTCTATAAAATGAGATTTTTTGACTATACCCTGTACGAGATAGAGTAAATGGAATTTTAATGATCCACAACACCTGCATGTTTTTGTATGCAGAACAAAAAAGAAGAAAAAGACTATCTCTCTGTAGCTGCATGAAGTTTAATGGTTCTTCTGAGTCTCCAGCCCTGGGACACATAAGAATGCTAGAGAGAAACATGATTTGAACTGGAAAAGTAAGCTTGTAGTATTACAGAGGAAAAAAAAATGGAAATATGATGAAGAAACTCCTTGATGGGAGAACATCTAAGCCATAAACAAAACCAATCAAAACCACAAAATACCTCTTGTTTTAAAGAAATTATTCTGATTCTAAGTCATTATTTTCAAATATTTGTTCATATCTATACTGACAAGGTCAGATCTTCATTTTGTAATAAACAAGATACCTCAAGAATAACTTACTAGCAGTGAAAATACATTATAATATAGTTATTTTCATATAGCTTATGCTTCTCTGCAAAGCTAAAACCTGGATGTTTAGATCAGACAGTCTAAGGTCTGATTGTTCAATTTTTTAAATTTGTGAGTCTTAGTCATGTTCTTCATTTAGTTGAAAAAGCTTAATTCACATCAGCTTTGCTCCATAGTGGTCAGTATTTCAGGTCATTACAGGAAAAGATCTCTCTCAACCTGTTTACAGAAATGTTTCTGTTTTGGACTTTATCCTGCTTCAGGAATAGATTTTTGTACTTCTTTGGTAAACTTTGGTAGGAAAAAAATTCTCTTTTACTTACCTAATATGAAAATAATCTTAACTGACATCTATAGCATATATATTATCAGTTTTTGTATTGGACACATATAAAGTAAATTACATGAGTAGTACAAATGAAGAGATTATAGGACAATTTTTATCAACAAATTAGCCTCTAAATATTAGGAATATATTTCACTTAATCATCAAAAGTAGTTAAAAAAATATGAAGGATAATTCAGCTTTATTCTTTTAATTTCCATAGCAATCCACTGCCTTGACTTGGATAAGATCCCTTCTGTTTCTTTTGGCGTTAACATTTCCTTTGGATCAGATTTATAGGGGTATAGGCCTCCATTTGAGGTAATGTTCTTTCCAATATACCAGTCTTTAGAAAGGAATTTAAATGCTCTTTAGAAAGGATTCAAACACCAAAGTTTGAACAGCTTAAAATTTCACCTATATTTCATCTATTCCCTATTTAACTTGGACTGATGCAGAGATCTGTCCTTTCCGTCAAAAAAAAAAGATATATATATCATGTCAAAACAAAACAACTTTTCAAAATCAAACTTTAAATATAAAGTAAAGATGGTTGCTTGTTTCGTTACACAAATACACACTGAATCCATTCTTATCTCCTTTTTTTTCTGCCCAAACTGAAATATTTATTTTCGTTGACAAGAAAAAAATATTTTACTGTTACTGCTTGAAAGATGGTTGATGATTTGTTCCTAACTTAAAGAGGCCAGGTTTAGATTAACATCAATAAGTTAGCCTTACAGTTAGATGCTCAAACCTGTTAAGTTATACTTGTAACATAGGACAGTGTGCCTGACCCACTGCTATTCTTTTAAGCCCAGTTGTTCTTTAATTCCATTTGATCCATCAATTTGTACAAGTTTTGTAAAAATATATTCCCTTTCTTTGGTTCAAGCAGATGTATGAATAGTAAGAACAATATAGCTCTCCTTGTATTAACTGGAAAATCATTACATATAGAAAATCAAGTTTTTCCATCTATGTCCAAATGAAGATTTTGCAGTCTTGTGCAAATAGGAGACCACTGCTATACTTCTACTGCAAGAATTATAGCACTCATTAAAGCTGTGCCTCAGGTTTAATTTACGAGCTATAAAATTATGAGATGTTTTTAACATAACTAAAAAAAAAATAGTGTCTTTTCTACATTGTCCAGATTTAAATGACTTCCAGAATGATAAATAATGAGGTCAATAATATGCCTTGTGAAACTATCAAGACTCCTCTATTCAATTGCTCCATCCCTAATAATGTTATCGTAGTTATTTCATCGTAGTTAAACATTATATAAAGTGCTGCTCACTGAGGATCTCATTTTAGTCCCTAATAGCTACAGATCTGTTTAAATCATGAACAAGAGGGCTGTTTGGTAGTTTTGGTATAAGTACCATGAATAAGATTATATGGACTTTGAATCACACCTTTAGACTTCGTCACTCCATGGCCACTACTTCTGCTCCTGCAGTTGGGCTTCCAAAAAAGGGATGTATCTCAGGTTACCAATCGGTGTCCTAACACAAACCCACTTTATTTGGTGACTTTAGATTCTGTGCTGGTCAGTGAACTAGAGTCTTTTGATACCTGCTCCTTTCTGCTGTTTCTGCTGCACAGTTGTTAACTCCAGCAAACAGATGACTACTTCCCGTGAGAAACCTTAGATTAAGGGGTCGGTAGCATCCTATTTGAGTTTAGATGCTTTTTATGTAAGGTTTTCAACCATAAGTTTTCATCAGTGTGCTTCAAAGACTACACATTTTTTTTAATAATATGCATACTCCTCCTGGCCCTCCGAAATCAGAGGTTCTGACAGAAATTGCTGAAAAAATAGTTAAAACTAAAATGAACTTTAGTTTCTTGTACAAGTTTTTCTCTGCAGACAGAAATATGTTTTGAGGACAGTAACATTTTGTAGCGTGAAACTATCACAGAAGGACAAGGTTCAATCTTCCTGGGTACTTATAGACTGTGTTAGGTTATTGTCTTTAGCACTCATTTTTTTTGTACTTGTACAAAAGGTGTACAACACATGTTCATAACATGAACAGGTGTAAGCTCCAGTAACTGTCTGAATTATAAAAGTAATGCAGGACTATTACTTCTTTCCATAGGCTACCATACCTCATGCTTAAAAAAAACAGTGTTGGAGGGTCACTTTGGAAAAAAATTAGAAATCTGCTGGTCATTGCCCTCAATCTTATTTTCAGCAACTGGCGCAAGAGAGGCAGCTTCCTGATACTGGACAGAATAAACTTTCCTCTCAGCCTTCGCATCGGCAGTGTTTGCTACCCAGGCATGTCACTCCACTGAGTAATGTCAACTGAGTAATGTCAACTGAGTAATGTCAACTGAGTACACACACATCTAGCCATGCTGTCAGTCCTTTCCCATGATCATGAGACCAGAGAGAGATTCTGCTGATGACTTGCAGACCACAGATGGGAGACACTTTACTTAAATTATCTGATGGAGTTGGAAAGCATTTACTTCTTGTTCCAGTGAGTGGTGCTGCAGGAGGTGAGGTGATGAGGGCCTTAGCAGGGCCCAAGAGCTTCCTTCTTACTTTCTATTTATTTATTTATTTATTTATTATTTATTTTGTCAGAGCATTCAGGTGGATTGAAGTTTGTGTTGCAGAAAAGGCCAGAATTGATCCTTATTATTAGTATTTGGGGGGGCATTTCAGTATATTTAGCCAAAAATATTGTGCATGTTTTACAAATTGTGGTGTCAAGATCTTCATGACTTTAATTGTTGGCTCTTGTAATTAATTTCTCAAGGATATTTCAGGGCTTGTATTTTTCCTCTTTGTCAAAGGCTTCCCTTTCCTGGAAAAAGTTGAGCTGGATGATGTTACTGTAATAAGAGGTAAGAACTGATTTCTCTTGTATGGATACAAGAAATATTTCTTGTATGAACTATTTCATACCTGTACCTGAAATTGTTGCAGATATTGTATGAACTATTTCAGATCCATACCTGAGATTGTTGCAGATATAAGATTATTTTCCAATGCATAGGATTATACAGATAACATTCAGGTGTAATTTAGAAAATTATAATCTCATTAATTTGCATTTCAAGACCAAGCAGAAATCTATCAACAGTGGAGGATAGTGCACAATGTTCTTCAAATCTAGCTATTGCCTTATTGCCTTGCCCTTTAGGTGATATCACAGAGAGTGAGCTAAGTTTGGTTCTCAGAAAGATGTTGAGTTCTCTATAAATAGGACTTGCCTTTCTTCTTCATTGATTTTCATCCAGATGGCAAAAAAAGACTAGACTGCAGCAAAACCTTAACACACACAGAAGGAACTATTGTAAGCATTATATATTGTCAATAACTTAAGTTATCTGTTTTTGTTGGAAGGTGTATCTCTTTCAAGCAGTAGTGATGTTAAAATGCATCCAGAACATGCTTATCCTTTGGGGAAAAAAAGCGTATGCATTAGGATAAATGATTCAGGTATATCTGAAGTTCTATGATTCAATGGAACATAAGAAAAAGCTGTACATAGAGACAGAAATTCTTGGCAAAGTGAAACCGGATGTACAATGGAGAAAACTGCTCATTAGGGGAGACATAAACTAAACTGATAAAGTGTTTTTTTCTTATTTTGGCTTCTGTGAGAGACCAAAACTAATTTGTCATTGTTTTATTGTGTTCTCTGTGAAACAGAAATTAAAAGAAATTGTAAGATGATGAGCTTTGTCTCCCTAAAAAGAGACATTAAATTCAGAAAATAACAGCAATACTATCTATTCAAGACAGATTTGGTGGGTCAGTCACTCCAAATCTGTTATCCCCCTACCATGATTAATTACTGTTGTCTGGTGTCAATTAAGACACACTAAAGTGCCACGTGACCTAATCTCAGCCAGATGAATCAGGTATGTTTGTCATTTCACAGAGAACTATGGAATAAAATGCCCAGATGAGAAGACATGTGGCATTGCAATATATTAACTAAAGGTGTAGTTTTGTGATAAACTTGTCTCAGGGCAAGGTAACCTGAAGAGTTGCCACTCTGTCATCCTCTGCTCTGCCTTTGCAATGCGGCAGCTGTGCTCTAGGAGATGTGTAATGGCTGGAGTACAGTGCCCAGCCCACATTTACATAGTTATTTCTGGGAAAGGATTCTGAGAAAGGCTTAGCTCGAACTATAACAGGCACAGCTAACTCGCTAGCTGTCAGATGAGAGTTTGCTCACAGCTGGTCAGTTTATAGTATGGGTGAAAGGAAGAGGAACCATCAA
>JAUBOD010001059.1:1493879-1516156 GCA_032353885.1 Nothura maculosa
CAACTGAGTATCAATCATATGCTAATGCAAGTGTCCAAGTGCCAAGGAGTACCTGTAGCATTTCAGCCTTTTCTATGACTGATTAGATTTCTAAGTTTTTATCTTGCTTTTATTTGTATACATGGTAGAAGTATAAATTAGAAGTGATTTAATGGTTTTAATAGTTTTCTTTTAAAATATAAATACTGTGAATATACTACACATTCTTCAATAGATGTAAGGGATTTTTTTTCAGCTTTCCTCTTCAGTTCAAACCTTGGGAGAGGCCCCAAGCAGCCTGAGACTTGTAGAGCTGCAGCCTCCACTGCAAGATCTGTCCAAGTGGAAGCCTCTGAGATGGAAGGGACATGAATAGGTGAGGAATGAACCTTGTGACAGGTCCCAACCATAACTGATAGCTGTATGCTGCTCTGAACAGAAAGATTCCTTTGCACCCTTCTGCACAAACTATTTCAGAAACTCAAAAGAGAAAACGAGAGAAAGGAAAATATAGGAATAAATGAGAGAGTGAATTTGTACCACAGGGCAAGAAAGGCAACAAAGATGCCTGTTCTTTTGTTGTTGTTTTTTTTCCCTGGTTCTAGAGTTCTTTAGGCATTTTCATCAAACTGGTATTTGTGGGAAGTGGGTGGAGGGGGAAAGAGATAAGGGCCCTCTCTCCTTAGTAAGTGACTTAGTAACTAGGCCAAAATATCATGTAGGCATAGGCTCTTCTGTACTGGGTCTCTGCTCCATCTTCTACAGTAGAATAGGTTGGCTCAGAGAATGCCACCAGCTCCATTCATGTCTACTGTCTCACATGTACCCACATCACAGGGAAACTCACAAGGGCAATTACAGCTTCATCAACTTCAAACCTCCATTTTCTTGGGCATTTATTCTAGTCATCAGGATACTTTCCTAGAAGATCCATTTTGAAACTGAAGGACATAAGTACACATTACGCTTTATGTAGCCAACTCTGTCATCTGCTAATTCTGCTTACAGCATATATATGGCTGGATCTTTAAGTGAATTAAGCAGAATGTGAAGGAAAAAAAAAAAGACATAATTGATCTGAGATGGAGCTGAGATGCTTGTGCTGAGGCAGGTCTTGGGCTACAAAAGAAATGCAATGACTGAAAGACCATCAGTACCTATATTATACAAGAAGACATGATGGTTCCTCCAGGGTTGAACTGTGGCTCTGACTGGATTTAAAATATGCCTAGGTCTTTTCTTTATGTCTTTTCTAAGGTTCAGCTTTCAGAGTTTCAGCCTACCTCACTAAGGTCATCTCAGGTATTTCTACTGATTTTATAGGCTGCACAAAAAATCCAAATGAGAACTGGAATGTGATGTTCTTTAAAGCCACGCCATCTTTGCTACACAAATGTCATGTTAAATATTTGTCTAAGCTAACTTACCAGCCACAAACACAAGGGAAAATGATTTCTGATACTGTTCGTATTGGTCTTTAAAAACTATCTACTAGGATTCAGTCATAATATCATAAATATATGCTGCCTTCTTACTTTTTCCTATATCTTATTTTAAATGTGGGCAAATCAAGCATGTCCTGAATATTGCTACAGATGTTTTGTAAAACAGCTAATTGAGTGTCTCAATAGCTTTATATATTAAATCTTTCCTTAGGTATTTTTCATGTTTGCTTTGCTGTTTTTTGTTTGTACTTCTTTTTGCACATGCATCTAACCAGTTTTAATAAAAAGCAGGTGGGCTGCCAAAAGGGTCTAATTTCAATCAGATTCACTCTGCATGTGTTATATGCTTCTCTGCATATGAGGTAAGAGCTACTTCACTCATATCTTCTATTATTTTTTTTGCTTTTCTTGAGCATTTCCCAGTAAGCATAAATAATAATGAAAAGAATTGGGGAACACCATCAACCTCAAGAATTATTCTCTCTTTTATAAGCAGATAATGAAATTCTTCATATAAATTTATAATATAAAATTAATCAGGCAATAATGTTTGATATCCATATAACAAACCATTTGGATATTTATACAATTTCAAAGCCATAAGTTTAATTTGATTAAACTACGCAGAGCTCAAAAAACTTTCAGCTGTTTTAAAAAATATTCATATCTTCCTGAGCTGAGTTTTTGCTTATTTTATTTGAGAATGAAATAATCTTTAAGAATTCTTGAAAGAAACAATTAAAAAATGGAAACATACTATAATGTGTTGTGTGTTGACGATTTCTGTGTGATAGTATAACACATTTACAACAATAATTTGTGCTTTATGCTTGAAGTTCCTATAAAACATTCATCAAGAGTACATTGAATGTACCTGTCTATGAGACATGATCAAAAATAGCATCTAAGTTGCTGAAATGAGCTATATTTGGATTCTAAATTCTCAGATCCATGAAACCTATGCACAGAACATGGTCTATGCCAATGACATAAGGACATGTAGCACAATGAATGCAAAGTCCTAGTCTTTTTACTATCCAGAGCTTGTGACAGAGTGTAACAGGCTACAGCTGCCTATACACTCTTCAGTTTCCTTCCAAATCAGGTTTTAGACAGACTGGTACCCACAGGAAAGGACATGGGTATACCTTTTCTGGTTAAAAAACTATGGATCTACGTACATTTAAAGTTACCACATAAGTTTTTCCTGAAAAAAAAGATATCTTTTTTTCAGTTTCCAGATTGAAAAAATAAATGTGTTGTCAACATGCTCCCTGAAGATGTTGATCTACAAGTTGTGTCCTGAGCATGCCTAGCAGAACTGAGTGTTTATAGGGTGGAGGTTTTGAATCCCATTTTGACTATATATGTAGAGATTGCAGGTGTTTCACAGAGCATTGTGAAATTTTCCTTTTAGTCATGCAGGTCTGAGTTGCATTCTGCTTCCTTCTCACTATCTCCTTGTTGAAAAACAAGGAAAGACATAACCCTGCAAAGTGTTGCACATTCTAACTTCAAAGCACATAGTATTTCTTACAGGACAAAGATATAAATTGTTGCTATTTTGACGGGCTGAATTCTCAGTTCCTGGCCTGCAGAGAGCTGATTATGCAATAAGAAATACAATAACACTAAATAATAAAATTTCTTAGCTTTTTTTCCCCCAGGACCATGATTATTTTACAAAATTTCAAGTTTTATAAATTTTTGGAAAAGTTCTTTGAATTTAAGAATCCCAGAAATGAATCAACCATCCATTGTAGAAACCCAGAGAAAGACATCTTCTGACCCAAAGAGTTTGTAATCCAAGTGTAGAACTGGCATAAAGAAAATTTCTAGGATGATGAGACACATAAGCACCTTCCTATATCATCAGTTTAATCCATGAGCGCCAAAGCTGTTTGGAAAAGTAGGTCTTGTGTTTAACTGATCTAGAAATATGGACATCTTTAAATAAAATCTCAGTTAATAAAGTTTTCTTTGTTCATTTCTGGACAAATACCTGTCACAATAGATTTGAGGGGTTGCTAAAATGCTTCATCATGACAGTTTTGTCCACTTTACGTGTTTAGTATTCACAGATACTAAAGGGAGAAGGTAAGAGAGAAGTATCTAAAATATTCGGTCTTTTCTGTAAGCCTATACCTCAATAAAGCAAATGTTTCCTTTTTATTAGCAATTATTATTATGCATTAAATCCAACAGAAGAGAAGATCAGTAAATAATTGGTAAAATAATAATAGCAAGCAAAGGTTATTTATTCAGGTTTTAAGTAACTCATTCCTGTCATTTGCTGAATCAACTTGGTTTAAGGATATTGTTCCCACACTAGAATTAGTTTATATAAATAATGTTTTGACTCAGATTCTCTGAAGAGAGAGGTGAATATATTTTTCCCACAATATTGTGACGAAGATGCACACAGGTGAATTTGGGAGAATTTGGCTTTATGCCAAATTAAAAAAAAAAAAAATCCAAGACAATTAAGATGATTTATTATTAAGCACACAGAAAACAGAAATCAAAATGCAATCATGCATACAACAAAGAGGCTATGAAAAGGTCTTACAGAAGCATTATCATTAGGAAGTAGAACAACATATTTCACTTCAAAGGGGAATGAACAGAAATTTAGAAAAAAGATCAGGATATTGTATAACAAAACAGATGAGAATGAATCATCCATTCATGCCTAACACTTTATAGGAAAACATTAAAGTTTTCAAGTGTAGTCTAATCCTCCACATACATACTCACAGAAAGATGCCATATGACATTTTGACATATTTTAAGTTACTAGATATCAAAGTTTTTGCATAGGAATGACAGTTCCCAGGAACTGCTTTGTGTTCTGTCATTAAATTACCATTGGAATTTAGGCAAGTCCTTCATTTCAAAATGATGCTATTCCTCAATTCTAAAATAGCACTATCAGCAGGAGTTCATGTGGAAGAATTTATTAATGTTGATAAATCTTTTTTGTAAACTTTAATGAAAAACGGAGCACTAGTAAAGCCAAGTATTAGTAAATCAAAGTAAAAAATGAGCAGAAGGAAAAAAAAAGAAAAACATTACTGGAGATGCACTTGATTTTAAATCTTCAGTCAAATATTTTTATGAAATGGGGCTATAGCATCAACTTTCTTTTGTTGTTTTGCATATTAAGATACTGTTATTTGAAAGCAGGTGAGGGGAGATAGAGAATTCAGAGGAAATTACAAAGTAAACTTCAGCATATTTTTGTAGAATTCTTTTTCTGGAAGATATTAGTAAGGCCTCTTTTGGTAACCTATTGATTCATTTCACATGGAGAGAAGAAAGATTTTAAAGATTTTTTCTTGTTAATTTTTGTATTCTTTTTTCCATCATTCTTAGATTATATAAACAATCCAATAAGTTAGTTCGTATTTTTCCCATGATTACTTTTGAAAAACAAAAAAAATAAACTTCTTCTCAATCAATGCTATGCATTTCATGATGACTGCTATGCCTTTTGTGATCACTACATGAGAGCACCACAACTTGAATGGTATCTTCATGGCATGGTATCTTCCATGGTATCTTCAGTATGAAAAGTTAATAAGAAGAGAATAATTGCTTTTTACTTTTTGTTTCAAGAGAGTTCTCTCATCTACTCTAGCACAGAAAGAGATTCCATTTTATTATATTATGATCTCTAAGATTCTTAGCAAATTTTAAACCTGGCATTAAAATGGTGCATTGAATAGTCTGTGATCTCTGCTTGTCATCCTAGTTGTGAACTGTGCTTGGACAGGGTAGCATGAAATCTGATCTACACTTATCAGCTAGAAGCCAGAGTAGAAATAAGTTCTTTGTAGTAATATGATACATACTTCTGCAGAATACAATAAAAACAATACAGAAGAAGATCCATATACAGCTTCAAAAATAAACTTGAGATCAACTCTACTCATCTGAAACAAATTCATTTTCTACAAAATATGCTAATATTTATTTTAGGGGCATTTTGGAGTATTTAGATGGGGTACTTTCAGACTGCTAATGTAGAATATAAATACACAGTTAGAGACTTGAAGTGTAATGATGAGATCCCCTTCACACATATCACTATCTTGCTCATGGCCATGTCTGATTCATATGAACAAGTGCAAGAGATTTTTATGAGAAGAGATCTTTTAATGAGTTCATTAAATGCAAAAAAAGTTCATTTAATTAAAATGCCTGTGAATTTTGGAAAAAAATCCTATCAGATTATTTGCTGGTTACACAGGTCACTAGAAAACCTAGTTATCTGAGCTATAAGGTAAAATGCTCAATACTAATAATGTCTAGATGAACTAGAACCTAGCTTATCTTTTGCTATGTAATGCCTGAAAACTTAGATTAAAAAGTTAGATTTTTAAAAGTTAGATTGTTAGGAACAAGTAAACTAATTAAGAGAATAAATGCAATTTATTTCTTTTAAATAACACTGAATCAAGCACACTCATCATTTCTTTTAAGGGTAAATTGTTTGGAATAAAGACCACAGTGTTATTTCATGTGCTCATTTATGCACACACTGATGATCCTGAAGCAATAAATATTAAAAGTTAAATAAAAAGCAATCATCTTTCAAAGCAGTCATCTTAGTTTTCACTTTCTGCTGAGATATCCTGAATACTACTGGAGACTCATCCGCCTAGCCCTCAGTCAATATGCTAAAGGTTAACTTGAGCATCTAACTTTATGAAAGACTGAACCCTGACAAAAACTGGACACAAAAAGATTTTAAAATTACAAAAGTACAAACCTTACATATATGTTCCTTGACTTGGAAAAAAACAAGCAAAGAGAAACGTCCTAAACTTCATTTACTTGCAGCCTGTGAATCTGTCCAGAGTTCTTAATTATTACCTTGCAAAACTCATATATCAAGGCAAAATAAACAACCATTTAGCTAGAACTGCCCAAAACATGAAATTTGGAGTAATTTTTCAATATATTTTCTATCAAAATTGGATTGAAATTAGAACTTTCCTAATTTGTCCCAAACTGGACATTCAGAGGGACCATCCAGAGGGACCTGGACAGACTGGACCACTGGGCGGTGAGAAACCTAATGAAGTTCAACAAGGGCAAGTGCAGGATCCTGCACTTGGGGAGGAATAACCCGGGACACCAGTACAGATTGGAGGTTGACCCACTGGAGAGCAGCCCCGCAGAGAGGGACCTCGGTGTCATGGTGGATGACAAGTTAACCATGAGACAGCAGTGTGCCCTGGTGGCCAAGAAGGCCAATGGGATCCTGGGGTGCATTAAGAAGGATGTCTCCAACAGGTCAAGAGAGGTGATCGTCCCCCTCTACTCAGCCCTGGTGAGGCCACACCTGGAGTATCGTGTCCAGTTCTGGGCTCCCCAGTACAAGAGGGATGTGGAGCTGCTGGAGAGAGTCCAGTGCAGGGCCACCCGGATGATCAGGGGCCTGGAACATCTGCCCTAAGAGCAAAGGCTGAGGGATCTGGGCCTGTTCAGCCTGGAGAAGAGAAGGCTGAGGGGAGACTTGATCAGTGTGTATAAATACCTCAAGGGAGAAAGGGAGGAGGATGGGGTTGGACTCTTTTCAGTGGTGGGCAGTGACAGGACTAGAGGAAATGGCTTCAAACTGAAGCATCGGAAGTTCCACAGGAACTTAAGGAAGCATTTATTGGCAGTGAGGGTGACAGAGCACTGGAACGGGCTGCCCAGGGAGGTTGTGGAGTCTCCTTCTTTGGAGATCTTTAAAACCCACTTGGATGCAGCCCTGAGCCATGTGCTCTAGGTGACCCTGTGTGTGCAGGGAGGTTGGACTAGATGACCTCTGAGGTCCCTTCCAACCTTAAGCATTCTATGATTCTATGATTGTATTACATGATTTTCTTAGCATTACTGATATAGGATATCTTTCAAATGCAATAAGGTTCCCTACCTTCTCAGACATAAAAAAAACATGCATTGTTCTTATGACAATATGACAAGAGCCATTATATAAGATTGAGAAAACTGTAAATTTTAGTCTGCGGTTGCTCTTAGTGCCTGCAGCTCTAGCTCATTTCTGCTCTGTACCTAATCAGGTGTGGGACAGCTGGTTTGGACCTCTGTGGCAGCGCAGAGAGTCCAGCATGCTGCTTCTCTCTCACTCTTCTAGTGAGTTATCCTGGCATCCATCATAGGCATTCAGACTACTACATCTCTGATAATGACAGCTGTAGGAGATGGAAGCATGAAGCTCCACGATCCCAAATAACCCTCAAGTAAACTGTGATAGAAATGAAGCAACTCGCTCCAAGGCAAGTGAAAAATAAGAGCCAAAACAAATATTGAGTCAGCTTTGAGGTCTGTCACGGCAACTGGACTGTGGATGCCACCATGTCAATTAGTTCATGCAAGTTATTCTATGTGAATAAGTTGGTGATGGGAAGGCTTGTGCTCTTAAATAGTGTTGTCAAGCCCATTAAAACAAAAACTCTGTACTCCAGATCCATCTGCCCAAGATCTACTCTGTTTAAGACTTGTCTTCATTTTGATGCTGCTAGAAGGAAAGCAATGCTAATGTACATTCAGTAAAGAGATGGATTCTGAAGTGAATACAATTCTGTCAAAATAAGAACAGATTAAGCCAGGTTTCATATTCATCTTTGAAAGCTATGGAAAACCAGCAAATCATCTCTCTTTCTAGGCAGTCATTGATGCCACATGGCACTGTGCCAAGGAACATAGCAGTCTGGCAGGTTTTTTTCAATGACCCAGCAAGTATTTTTTGGGCTCTTTGCACCATCTGCTTATCAGGTTCAGTCAAGGGCAGAAGGGTAGGACTCTGCTACATCTGAGACATCAATTATGAATTCATATTTAAACAGAAAATGTTACATCAAGGGAAAAAGTTCCAAACAACATAGAAAATTTAACACAGTCTGTTCCATTCACAGATCTGCAGCATCAGAGTTTGTTTCTGAAGTCCCTGTCAAGATGTTGTCAAACAAGTCGATATATGAAGAAAGTACTGCAAAGCTTTTAAAATAACAACAGCATCCTCAGAGCTTAAAGGGTTTTAAAAGAAAGTAGAACTATCACTAGTGCTGTACAGAGTTCTAAAAGAAAGTAGAACTATCACTAGTGCTGTACAGAGTTCTCTATTCAAAACATTTTTTAAGGCTTGCTGTATGGCATTAACTGCAAATGCAGTCTGCAAACAGCAGAAATTCTATACTAAATTAAATATGAGTCACAACACGAGTATTTCTTGAGTAGTAATAAATGTTATTTAAACATTAACTTCGAATGCATTAGAGTTTTAGAAAATGGGTAAAATATACATATATGGCATATATATAAAATTTTAGATTAAAATAAGTATTGGTAATAACATGTGTCTGAAACAAAACTTATTTAACTTTTCATTGTATTAAATAATAAACTTTATTCAATTGGCAATGGGCTTGAGATAGCACATTAATGCTGTTTAAAAGTATTTGTCTTAATATTAATTTGAACAAGCTATCATATGGAATTTACAATGTTATGAAGGCCTTTTCCATAACTTGTCCATGAATAGTATCAGAATATTTGTGTTGAATCACTTCTTGATCTTTTGCACACATACTTCAAAAAACTTTGCTGGCATACATGACTACATGACTTTTTTTGAAAGGATGTTTGAGATAACCACAGACAGAGAATATAACAGTATTTTTAAGTTAATATCTGAAGTTCTCAGGCTATAATCTGGAGCACCAACTTATTTCAGCTATATCTGATTTCTGAAAAGATGGCTTCTGACAGTGTTATACTCCATTTTATAACTAGCTTCTGTTGCAGGCAGCAGGAAATAGATATTATTTCTTCCTTATTTCCTGCTAAATTCAGTTAGTTTATAAGCCTGAATTGCTTTTAAGTTTCTCTTCTCTATTTCTTGTTCTCACATTAAAACAATATTTTTCCCTGGAGTGTCCCTCTGCCCACTTTAAGACAATGTTTCTGTTGTGTAAAACATAACATTAATATTATTAATTTTCTCTTTTCATTAATGTTTTCTCATCTTTCAGTACACATTTATGCATTAGACTTAGTACACCTTTTAAGAATTATTATTTTCTTTCTGTGATCCTTCCAGAAATTAAATATTAAATTAAAATTTTAGGCTACCATTAAGCTAGTAGGAACACTGCAATATGCACTGTGTTTAGCAGCAACATCTACAGCTTAGCTGTGTCTTTTTGTTTATGTGAGAAAATGCATTCTCCACTGTGTAAAGTTCAAAAAGCAATAAGCTTTATTAGATAAAACTAATGAAGTACGCAGTTGTTTCCTACTGGAGATGTACTGTTAGTCTTTTGCATCTGAAAAATTAGTCAGATTCAGACCTGTTTGGATTTTTCCTCAGAAAAGATAATGGCATCTTGTGTTCCTTTCTTTGTGCTTATTTCTTGTTAAGGTATTAAATTCTATTTCTTTATGCACAGCAGAAATAAAATGAAAAGGCCAAGTCTTCATGCCTGTCAAGCTGCTTACAGCATTTGGCCTACCAGGAAGACATTCCCAGGAGAATGGTATCTTCTGCCCTTCATCCTTCCTGTCCTTATGACATTATCTTTATAAGAGCATTCCTGAACACAAGATGAAGTTCGAGAGATGCCTCTATCTATACAGCCAGAGTTCAAGCCTGTACTCATTCCTTCCTCAAAGACAGCTCTGCATTCGGAAGACAGCTCAGCTGAGGTGGACAGCAAAGGAATTTGGACTCTAAAAACATGCACCATGAGGCCTTGTCTCTCTGGGCCATATCGTGGCTATCTGCACAGAACTGGCATTAATGAAATCAGTGATTGCATATGTCTTCTAAAATTTCCATAGGGACCTGATCTGGAGATGGGGAGTTAGTATTTTTTCACTCCCTGTGACTTGCTGCTCCTTAGTCATGCCATGAAGAAAAGCTAGCAATGGTACAACTGATGGTGCAGCACTGTGCAGAACCAGCAGTAGGCAACCAGAAAGATAACACTGTGGGGCAAACTAAAGCACAGTTGTTATTGAAAACTGTGGTGGAACAACAGCCTGAGATAATTTCCTTCTGACTGAGAATATTTAAGTGCTTTAAAGTTTAAAGTGCTTTACTGAACTTAACTTAATGCAAAATAACTATATATTTAGTAGATTTATCTCATTTTCCTAAGTATAGCCATACAAATAAGTTTTCATTACGCAAACCCAAGCTGCAAAATGAGAAAGCTTTGATAAATGTGTTATAGGACGTTATATCACGGCTTTGAATAAACTGAGGAAAATGTTATTCACGTAAAAGGAAAATGAAATAAACAAGAGGAGAGCGAAAAAAAACCAATATAGTTGAAAACCAACTAGTTAAATTCCTTCTAGATCAGTGCCTCCACTTTGCTGTTGGCTGGAATGGTAAGAAGATTCTTATTCAGAAATTTCGTATAAAATGATATTTCTCTATAGCTAAGTTAAAAGTGATAGGAAATATGTTGATGTGGTATGGATTTTTATACGAGAGTAAAGGAAACTTCTAGAGAAAATCTTTATTTTCAAGACTAAATTTATATTTGGCATATTAAATGCAGCTATAGTCTTTTGTTTTTTTCCACAAAACCCCCAATTCTTCTTTAAATTAACTCTTTCATGCTCCAAAATAGAACAGCCACCTCCAGGTTCCCCTTTGGGAATGATCCCTGGCTTATATGAAGCTGTGGTCTGTGCTTAGGAGCTGTCCTGTGGAGCCCCAAGTTAATAGACTTGAGACTCCATAATTACATAAACAAATGGTTTGCAATGACTAAAAATGTTCTTTGTATAGACGTAAGCATCAGATAATTAAATTATATGTTTAATATGATATTAGGGAGTGAGAAAAAGAAGCAAAGTCACAGATTCAAGTTACAGATTTGTGTAAATCTAAGGTAGTAGTTTGTCTAGATATGTATCTGTGTGGAAAAATCTTGATCCTGTTCTTCCGAACTAGAAGTGTTCCTTACTAATGAATAGTGTTGTTATTGGTAATATACTTCTAAAATTTACATATACTTCAATGAAAGCACATTCTTTTTTTTTTTTTTTCTCCTGTCTTTGTGATGAGGTTAAGTTAGTTCAGTCAGGTAATAAAAACTTGCTTTGATTGATATTGGTTGATAGCTGATTGGCAGATTCTCTATTGAATTGCTTTGGCTTCTTTGATATGTGATTTATTACATGCTAAGACATTAAACGCATCAGACAAGCTAAATATATTTATCTAAATAGCTCTCATAAGGATAGAAATATGGGGTTGGAAATGACTTTACATAGTCATCTAGTCCATTTCATTGAAATAAGCAAACAAAAATGCACAGAATGTTAGTTTTTGCTAAATTTTCTTCCTGGAATGGCAGTGGTGAGAAATACTAACGTTTTCTCCTCAACAAATCTGAGATTGAGAGCCTGAATATGGCTAAGCAGAGACTGCCTATGAAAGGAACAAGGTCTGTTTCCTGGAATTTCTGTACATGTATTTTATCTGTGTACTGCTTTTTAGCGTAAATCAATTAAATTCTAACCCTCTGAAAAGTGTTTTTTTCTCAGAAAAAGGAGTGTTATTGTCAGCATACGCCAGCTTCCTTTAGCTGGAGTTTCTCTACATAAGCAGACCCGCTACATTCCCATTGCAATAGGCTTGGCATATTTTGCATTAATAAAGTGTGGGAACTCATTAAGACTTTAATTCTGCCTGCTTTTGATAATACAGCAAAGGAGATGGAAGTAGGTGTCAGTGTGATTAAAAGTGTCGAAACAGATGTACAGTTATAAGAACAGTAAATAAGGCACTATAATGTACTATATATTATCAATAAACTTATCTATAAACTATATCCAAAGCGCAATGTTACTTCTGAGTTTCAGAAATGCCTGGGTCATAAAGTTGTTACATGCTAAAACAGAAGACAAGACTTATTTAGGAGCAGCAGCAATCTTTTTACCTATACAGAAGAAAAGATATGTCCACATGTGTTTTAGGGCAAATTGGAAAATGAGTTACTTAACAGAACTTATTTTCTAGGATGTTTGTCTTACAATTGCTGGTGATTGTAGCTGTAATAAGAGATATACAGCTTTAGCTTAAGTAATAATGTTCTAAAATTGCAGGCTTGATAATATCATTGAAAGATTTATGGAGTAGGCAAGGCATTAAGTGGATCAATACAATCCTCTCAGCCGACCAGTAATATCCTCTGTATTCTGTTTTTTCCTTCTAAGAGTGCTTAATTGTACCCCAATGCCTGATGGATTTAAGAACTGTATTCTTCTGAGGAATGATCTATGAAAAAATACTGAAGAGAAAAAATTAAGGAAATGCAATGAGATATAGCTAAACCTACATTGGCTACTTGATTTAAGCCTCATTTCAGACTTCAGCTTATAGTGTTGCTTGTAGTTTTCAATTTCGGGTACAGAAATGTTTGATTCTTGCTATCAGCACTTGGCAGACAGCTGAAAATGTGCAAAGACAGAGATTTCAGAGTGTGCAGGCATTTCTCCTGGCAGAGAAAATTCAAAATACATATGGTATAAGGTAAAGTGTTGATGTTGTACTTTATTCCATGCATTTGTAAAATAATTCCAATAACCAACCATGCAGCGCTCTGCTTCCTTTAAGACAATACTCTTAATACAGAACAGAATATTCTTCCTTCTCTGGGTAGCTCTGTATTACAAAGCAAAATTAAAGAGCATTTTTGTGATATGAAAGAACTAAATTCCAGGCTATTGTCTGAATTAGCATAAAATACCTCCCAAAGCTTTAACTTCTAACCTCTTGTCGACCTGCTTTAACTGAAGATGTTCCTTTTTTTGCTTCAAGAAAAAAAGCAGCTAAATATACTCTGTTCTTTTCTGCAGCATACAGATTTAAGGAAGATCAATTCCCAGTATAGGGAAGGGCACAATTTTCAAAGCAAAGAACAGAATAAGGCTTACTAAATACTTTCTTTTAACAAATCATTTCAGTTGCTCAAAGTTTTACAAAATTTTTTGAAAAATTAGATAGATAGAATTTTTCATACACTGGTATTTTAAAGGCGTACTTCTGACTATTTTGACTAAAATGAAATCTGACTATTTGTCCAGAAAAATCCTAGAGGTTTTTCAATACTGCAGGACTAATAAACCATGTGGCCTCTAAAAACAATAGTCCTTTTCGAAACATTGTGTAGGATGCAGAGAAATATGTATCTGTCCAGAGAGTAAATAAACCAATAGTCTGAAGGAGAAAAAGACTTTTACAGTAACATACAGATGTTTGCAAAAATGTACAATTGGAAAGTGTTTTTTTTTTTAAAAAAAAAGTTGCAAAATAAGATTCAACACAGGATATTATCATTACAACTTTTTTTTTTTTGCCTTGGGAAAGGATTTATATCAAAATAATTAAAGACAATACTGGCTCACACTGGCATGAGTTATTCAGCTAATAGCCCAGCACCGTTATCTTCTTTTTTTTTTTTTTTTTTTCTATTTCTCTATTTATGTCTTCTTGCATGCTAAGCCTCATTTTTCCTATAGAGACCAATTAAGCTTTGGGAATTTGTTTCAGTTTTGAAAAGCTAAGTAGTTCTTTCAAGAAAGCCCTTGGAAAAAAATCAAATATATACTTCATTATTTTAAAGTAATTCTTTAACGGTAGCAGTGACGACTTCCTTTCAGGGTGGCTTTGAGATCTGAACTTTGAGTTAGCTTAAATCTCTCCATCTAACCTATTTAATGGGAAAAATAGTTTCCAATTTGAACTCAGTAAGTCCATTGGGGGCTTTTAAATACATGTGGAATTTTAAATACATATTTTGCATGTGAAATCCATTTTTTGCTGAGGAAGAAATTAAAAGTGATTTTTTTTCTCTTCCTATTTATCAAGCCTCATTTTGCTTAGATACTACCATACAATATATTCAAGCTACAGATCTCATTATGTGTGATACACATCCCACTACGTTCTTATACCAATGGCTTTTTCTTGCACTTGAACTCATGCAGTTAATTCTCATAAATCATTCCACTTACTCCATGCAAGAATGAGCCTGGAAGACTTCTCCAAATTATCAGCTACTTTCATACTCCAGGACAGTCATAAATCACCTGTATTCCATGTATACTGTGGGATGGTTAAGGCCATAATAGATAAAATGGGTCCCTAGGAAACTGTGATCTGGAAAACAAGACTTTGGAAGGCCGGATGCTTCTGCTCTTCTTTCCCATAGCCAACCTTCCTGTGCTGGCCAGAGATACTACACATAGGAGAGAAGAACATCTTTTCACTTAAACATTTCTCAACTACAGCTGCCTAACTCTAATGAAGTGTGGAGGAAGAATTTGGAGAAGATCTTCAAATCCAAATTTTTTCCCTGTCACAATGTCTTTCTCCCTACTCTCTAATTAGCCTGTTCTCACATATGTACCAAGAAATCTACTGCCTGTGACATTCCACTTCCTGGCTGCAATAGGTCAAATTCCTCTAGCATTTTACATTTACAGCACATACATGTAGGAACAGCAAAGCTTGACAGCAGCTGCACCTTGAGGGTGAGGAAGGAATTTTCTCCAAAGCTAGAAGGGCATGGCTTGGAGAGTGTTGATGGCACAGTTAGACTATCTGTGTTGAGGAGCACAGTTGTTAGCCCAAGACATAGTGGTGTAGGATATGTAATCTTGTAGCCAATAGCCAATGATAAATAAACTGACAGACCAAGAAACAGTACAATAAGTTTAAGAAATTAAAGAAAGCTTTAATATCGCATCTTAAAACAATTAAATTATTGAAAATATTTCATAGGATACTTGTGTTTTCCACAATCATTGCAATATTGTTCAGTTGAATTCCACAATGTCACTTGAGCAGCTAATCAATCCCATAATTATCTCATTCGTTTCTTAAGAAAATAAAGAAATTTTATATGAGTTGAGATTTCAAGAGCAAAGAGTGAATTATTCAATAGTTTTTACTAAGTAATCATTTACTAATCATTTGGAAAAGTTGTCAGGCTTAGGAGTCAGGTTTGTTTAGGTTAATTGAGTATTTTTAATAAAAATAGTTGAACTCAATCTTTATAACTTTTAAACGTCCCCAAAGACAGCACTTGAGTAAAAAAAGAATTCAAATAAAATTAATATTTTGAAGTCTGGAGCAGAGTCTATTGAGTTGCCAGCTGACTTAGTACACAGGTTAATAATCACACTTTAGAAATACATTGACATAAGTTTAATTCCCTTTTCGGATGAGGTTACTAGTCAAAATTGGTACCATACCCAAAAAAGAGCAAAAATAGTAACTTGACTACTTATAATAGCATTTTACAGTGATAATTCTAACTATATTTAGAATATGATGTCAGAAAGTATATGTTTTGTTACTGTAGCATGAAAATAAAAAGTGTATTGGATTTCTTAAAAAGACACATACTTGTAATCTGTTTGCAATCCACAATCCTATTTATTTCCTACAGAAAAAAATCAAGATCTATGAAACAAGTAAAAACTCAAACATTTCCCGCAAGTAATCGACCCAGGTATCTCCATCTATTATCTTTTTAGTACCTTATTTACTATTTAGTACCTTATTTACTATTTACTAGTGAGAATGATATTTATTTGCCAAATTGTTCAGGGAAAGTTTATAATGCTCCAGATCATTCTCAAAAGCATTCAATAGCTGACTCCTGAGAAACCTGAAGTAGAAGCATACAATTGGTGGGAGTGGTCTAAAAATCTCATTTAATCCATTTAATAGATGTTCTGCTAATACTGGAATGCCAGGCGTGCTAAATTAAATACCTTAAAAAAAACCCTTTATATAGTATAACTCCTTACATATACGCCATCATAACCAACACTAAAACTTAGGCAAAATAGAGATTTTCTAACAAGATCTCCTTTCAATAAACCATGTTTACTGACATAAATGTTATTCTTGTCCTTTAATTCTTTATGGATGAAATTTTAAATCAATATTTTCAACATGTTCCTTTGGTCTAATGTCTGACTAAATAACCTACAATAATCATTACAAGTGTTCTTAAGAGTTTTTTTAAATAAATATTACAAATTCATACTTGCATAGTCTTCTGAAATATACTTATTCATCTGTGACCTAACCATAAACATGATTTTGTAACTATGAAAATATACTTCTTTCCAAGTTACCATAATATACAGGTATCTTTTCCCCTCTGCCTCCCTCTGGCAATTTGAGTTGAAAATTGTTACCACATTCTTCCCCGGGCTTTTTTTTTCTCCTCCAATTTTTGATGAAAAATGCACATAATAATAAGGAACTCTACAGCTATTCAGACTCTTATTATTGGAAAATACTTTACAATGATAGTATAATGGTCAGAGAACTTTTTAGGCAATTTACCTAACGAAAAGGTATAAATCTTTCAAGCAAATCCATGTAAGCTAAAAAGCATAAATCTTAACTTATCGGTTACTTGACATGACTTTATTATACATGACACAGTTTATCATATTAAGAAGAGCTTGGAACCATTAAATGCTCAATTAGCTGGGCTGTGCTACGAGGTAGCATGTTATTTTGTTTAGTACCACTCTTCATATTCACAGACAATATTCAGGTCTCTAACTTGAAATTATAGAATCACAGAATGGTAAAGGTTGGAAGGGGCCTGTAGAGATCATCTAGTCCAATCCCCCTGCTCCAGCAGGGACACCGAGAGCACGGGGCACGAGGTGGCATCTAGACAGGTTTGGAAGATCGACAGAGATTGAAGAAGAGTTTGGCCCCATTCTCGCTACATCCACCCTTCAGCTATTTACACACATTGATCAGATCCCCTCTCAACCTTCCCTTCTGCAGGCTAAATAGGCCCAACTCAGTTGGTCTTTCCTCATATGAGATGCTCTAGCCCTCTAATCATCTCGGTTCCTCTCTCTTGGAGTCTCTCTAGAAGCTCCACATCCCCCTTATACTGGAGAGCCCAGAACTGCACACAACACGCCAGCTGTGGCCTCATCAGAGTACCTGGAGAAGGGCAGGATCCCCTCCCTCCACCTGCTGGCAACACTCCTCCTGATGTAGGCCAAGATCCCATTGGCCTTCTTGGCCATGAGGTCACACAGCTGACTAACAACATTGTTAACTTGTTGTCAATCAGACCTTCCTAATACATCTTCCTAGATCTTTCCAGCAGATCAACCCTTAATCTGTACTGGTGCCTGGGGTTATTCCTCCCCAGGTGCAAGACTCGGCACTTGTCCTTGTTGAACCTCATGAGGAGCTTCATCATATTCTCATTATTAAATGAGAATATTTAATTATATTTACTGAATAAATTATTAGTAGGATACATTGGCTAAGGTAGTCTGCAACAAAATAATTAAAATGGATAAAAAATCTTATATGAGCTGTTTCAAAATATATTCATTAGTAATTATTATTACTTTGCACAGTAGTATCTCTATGCAATTCTTGGCAACTAATGGATATACTGGAACATGGAATCACAGATAAATTACAGAGAGGAAAGAAAAAATAGGCTCTCCACACCTTCTCCCATTAGTGCAGGGCTGAACATAGTTATTCATTCTGTAGTCAAGAAAGAGAATGCTAATTATAGAGGTTGAAGAAATAGATGGATATCATATAAAATGGAAATCTAAAAGGTTTGTTTTTTACAAAAAGAAATGGTAGGAAAGAGCTATTGAGGATGGTCACTGGATAAAACCTTCATGAAACTAAAAGTTATGTCAATCACTAGTTTGCACAGCTTTGATTATATCAATTACTCAGCAGGGACTCATCCTCCAAGAGTTAATACATTTCCTTTTTAATATGAATGTTTACTAATTCAACAAAATACAAGCTTATATTAAAATACATAGAGAGAAAACTGCTATTCACTTGTAATTCTATTTGCTAATTATACAATTCACACAATCAGAGTATTTTTGAGGACTAAGATACTTGATGAAAATAAACATTACTATGAAAATACTGCCAGAGCTTTGGAGGTTTGTTAAGTTTGTGATAGATTTTGAAACTCATTTTCAATAATAATAAAAATGAATTGTGCAATTAATCATCCTTTAATTGGCAAATATATCAATACAAATTTTACTATCCAAGGAAGCTTTATCCCCATCTGGAAGTACTGGTGTTTACTGGAAAACAAAGCTCATCTTTCACCCAGTCTACAAAAACAGTAATTTATGATTTATAGTAGAATATACAACATTTTGATAGTATAGTAGAAAAAGGATATGCTGATATAAAGTCAGTAATATCCTTTATTAATAAATATTGTCATAAGAAGATGATATCTAATAAAATACACATTTCTCTTTTAGAATATAATGGTTATATATATGTATATAGTTCTGGTTTCACTGGAAGTAAATCTGTAACTGGGATATAGTGACAGACAAATGCTTATATCTGAGCAACACCTGTTTTTTGATGTTGATATATAGATACCCATGGCTTTACATATTCAGTTAGACCCATCAGCATATGATCTTGCATCTGAATGCTGAACAAAATCAGTATTCAGTCAACCAATAATGAAGGGATATTGCCAGATGGATCCTGCCAGGTGTTAGCAATTAATTATTGATATATTTGGGGAATATTTAAAGGGTTATTAAAATACAGAATATTTTTTTCCTGCCTGCAGTTGCTGCATTACAGTAATGGTTGCTGATTGTGTGAGTTTATGTTCTCTACAAAAAAAATGTTTTAAATAGATCCTTCTGAGGAAGTCAAAGACATTCCCTCTGGCAGGGTGTTATTATGTGGCCTGTTGAAATCAAGGCTGAGAAGAGATGATTTTAGCATGTGTTTTAAACAGGAATAATGATCACACAGAAATTCATTTTCCATTCTTCCAGGTTTGTTTTCAACTTCATCTCAATTCTCTTGTTTAAATACATATTTCAATGCTAAACATAAGGAATTAATACAAACAAAAACCACAACCTTTTGTTAATGGACTGATTATGTTTTTAAAGGGCTGAAGGACAACTGGAAATGCAATTTACTCCACATATGATTTACAATATATGATGCAATAGGTCAGCTGAAAACAGTGAAGATTGATGCCCTCTGTTTAACAGAGTAGGGTCAGCAATAGAAAAGCCACAATAGAGGCTTATTTCTGTAGTACCAGCAATGTAATGTTTCTCCAGCCTGTCCTTAGTACTGTAGTTCATTTCATGCCAGCTCAATTTCAGTCTTTCAGGTGAATGGCAAACAGCAGTGGTCATGGATCTCGGGGTTGATAACAACCATACAAGCTTCCAAAGAACCTTAGACCTGATACCTATGTAATGATCTGACTAAATTAAGTGAAACACTACCTCTTCTTCTTTTTTTTTTTTTTCCTAGCTACTTAAAAGGAAGAATTTCACTTTTGCAATGTTTGAAAGCATTATATGAATCTATTTTAACTATATGCTGCCTTTGAAGGAAGGTTACAATAGATGGAGCTAGGCAGAAAAATCCAAGACTAAAGAAACAGTCTTTACATCACACTCTCATTAGGCCTTGCTCTTCATTTGAAAGAAAGCAAAGGTGGGGTTCATTTCACCTATCTTTGGCAAGTAGAATTTGGGCAGCTAAGCCTGAACTAGTCAATTTTGTGTCCTTTTTAGGATGACAGAGAAAAAAGGCACCTTCAGAGACTAATTTATTAGGGCTTTCCTAGAAACCTGTTTTAATGTGAAATGATTTGTCTTCTGGAGGTTTTACTATTTGTTGACTATAAAAGAAGGCCAAGTACCTTTCTTACTAACTATTACCTGTCTGTATTAGGATAGATGAATTATTTTATGCCTTTATATCTTGAAAAATTGCTGTATTACTTCAAAAAGACATCCTAAAACTTTCTGCCTAATGATAGGCTACCTGTGAAGGAAGGATTTTCTGTTACCTTTACATTTTAAACTATTTCATCTTCCCATAATAGCTTGGAGAGCTGATGTTGAAAGGCTGTGGTTAGGCTGATATTCAAATAATATTCAAATCTGGTGGCCTATGTTATCAAGAAGGCAAGACAAGAGTAGACACTGAGTTGAAATTCAAGTCAACACATAGGAACATACATAGAAAGATATGCTAAACAATGTGGTTGTTGACTGACATTTTATATGCCTTGGTGTCTCCTATGTAGGCTCTCTTCAGTATTTCTGATAACGACAGTCTACTATTTATGGGCAGTTAAATAAAGACATTAATAAATTCATTGAAATACAAGTAGTAACTCAGATATACCTGAACTCGCCTACTAAACTTTCCTATGCCATGATTTATTTACAGGCATCAACTAGGATTTCAAATACCAGCAGGGATATCTATATGGAGCCAACAGATCAATAAAGGACTTGCAGGATCTTCTAGATCATACATCAGAAGTGAGGTGGGATATGGTCAGCTGATTGACTAGACTTCAGATGGTTATAAGATGTTTAAAAGATGTTTACTCAGCATGCCAGCAGAAAATCACATCCAGACACTTAACTGTCTTAATCTTGACCCAAATTCTACTTCTAAAAGTCTAGAAAATCCCCTTCTTAGGTTGAGATATTAAAAGTTCATGTCCCACGCATCCCTAGTGGCATCAAAATTGAGAAGTTAATTAGAACCATAATTTGTATTGTCCACTATTTACTTGTTCCATCTAGTAAAATGACCACAAGGCTTTGTATTGATACTTCAGAGCAAAAGGCACGAGAAAGTCCCTCAGAAGCTGGTAACTTTTCAGGCATAGATATTTCTCCAGCAGATATGGAGCGAATGGAACTGGCTTCTCTGTGACCTTTCCCCTTTTAGAATAGAAATTTTATCTGTGTTATAGAGAGCATGGGTAGCACACTGCTCCACTCCAGTGATTTCTTGGCAAGATTTTAGCCTTCTGGGACTCTAACTGCAAAAGTTTGACCAGTCCTATACATCAGTTTGGAAATTCTGAAAGTTTAATTGCATGTGAAATGCATAGTGATTTCAGTATTTTAAGCTGCCTGCATGTTTCCATCCTAGGAGAACACCCTGAGGGTCCTTAAGTTTCAATTTATCTATATATATATATATATATATAAAGAAAGGATCTTTTCCTATAGCGGTTGCTCTTTTTTTGAGCAGCTAGAACCTTGGCACTTGGAAGGAGAACGTGTGAGGTCTGGGATCCAGTCAGAGCCATCTAACTGATATAGCCTTGAAAACTAAGGACCTCACATAAATAGGGTAAAAAGGAGGAATAGGATATCTAGAATAGTTACACTGTCAATGGGGAGACTGAGGAACCTCTGAAAGATTAGAAAAATTTTGCATATACTATGAGAAAGCTCTTAGTTAACTGACTTTTCTATGTGTTATGCCCTGGATCTAAGGGCAATGGGTTGGAAACATCTGTTAGATACCTCTCTCATTCACTGTTTTCGTTTTGTCTTTTTCTAAATTCCATCCTAAGTGGATGGAATTTTCTTTCAAAGAGCATAACTGAAGGGGAAAAACTTCAGAATAACTCTTCATGTCCAGGCTGAATTCCAGTCACCTGAGCTATCTAATAGCTCCCTGACTACAAATGAAGAGGTTTCACTGATTTGTGGCTTCCTCTTCCAGTTCCTGTCTTCACCTGTCTAATTACTTTCTCTCATGCATGAGCTTTGGGACTCCAAATAGGATCATAGATCCTTCCTTCCTTCTCAGTAACATGGTGGACAATGATAGGACAAGGGGAAATGGGCATAAGATGAAACACAGGAGGTCCCAGCTGCAGGTGAGGGGGAACTTCTTTGCAGTGAGGGTGACAGAGCAGTGGAACAGGCTGCCCAGGGAGGTTGTGGAGTCTCCTTCTCTGG
>JAUBOD010001059.1:1524047-1536366 GCA_032353885.1 Nothura maculosa
GCCCTCCGCTGGACCCTCTCTAGAAGCTCCACGTCCTTCTTATACTGGGGAGCCCAGAACTGCACACAGTACTCTAGTATATGTAAACTTTTCCTTTTCATGTATTTCTTCTGTTACATTTTTCCTGATCTCGAAGGCTTTCCATTGTATTAAGAGAATGGGAAGAGGAATATTTTACTATCCTAGTCCAACTATCCTTCCTTGGATGAAAGACTTTCCATATCTCTATCTTAATGCATGAACTCCTCATAATGACAATTCGATCCACTCTAAAGAGATTGCCATGCCAGCCTCCTTGATGCTAACCTTTGTAACAGGTCACAGAAAAAAAAATGCCAAATAAAATAAGACAGCTATTATAAAATAACGGCAGTGTTTTAAAATGCTACCATCTGGTGGTAATAGAACAGCAAAAACTTGACACATGATAGAGACAGACTATTGAATCTTTGACTAAAAATTTTGCCTCTGACTAAATCCAATTTCAAATGTTTCAGAGGTTGCAAACTGGAAAATGGAAGCAAATGCGATTGTACTTTGTTACACCTACAATTTCCTACAGCTACATGTGAGAGAAGAAACATTGCATATTAAAACTTAAATCTCTAATAAATTATTTAATGGCATGTGTTATTCACTCTGTGATGTTACCTTTATATATTTATCTACGAGTAAGAAGTCAAAATTAAACTCACCATAACAAGATGATTGTGGGCAAGGTTCACCGTATGGTACTGAATAGGTAAATTCTTTGTCTCTGCATAGAATTAAAGATATAGACGCAGAAATACATATATGAACACATATATGAATTTCCTGTAAGTGTAATTGCACAGAATTTAGTAGAATTACAATCATGGGAAAGCTCCATTTGGTGTTCCCTTTAGTGACTGCATTATTCAGTATCTAGGCAAAGGAGGCAAATGTGTGCCTCTACAAATAAATAGTGATAGCTATTGAAATCTTTACCCTTACCACTTTAAAGTAATGAAATCTCTATTCTCTGAACAGGAAAACCAAGAAGATTGAACACTTAAGTGTCAGTTAATAAAAAATAATTTTTTTTATCACAGGCACCATGAGTCGGAGCCCATTCTTCTGTAACTGAGTTCGCAGAAGGCTACCTTTCCTGCCTTAGCTGAGTTATTCTGATTCATATTGGACTGAGATCAAAACAAAGTCATTCTGCAAATCTAATTAATTTTATTTTCATTCTTGCTTGCACCCAATTTAGCAGTGGACAGTTGATACATACGCATTAAAATCTGCCTGTTAGCTCTAATGAGAGAAGCATATGTGTATTTCATGAGTGATGTGTGTCAAAGTACCTGGAGAATATGGTTTTAGTTGGTACAGACAGATTATAAGGGAAGATACTCACAGGTACAAGAAAGATGCCTGATAATTTGCATAACCAGCTGGCAATATGCTCAGAGGGCTAAAAGCTCCCTGCACATCTGCAGTTCACAATCTAAATGCTTTGCCCTTGCTGCTGAATGGTCTACGTATATCACGAATTTCACTGCAGAAATTACATCTGCCTTTTCTGCCATTCAAATAAGCAGGGAATTTACCAGTTGTATAGCAAACATGCTTCCAATTGCAGGTTTTGGAGTGTAATAGTTCTAGAGATATCATTGCATCCTTGAGCTTAGGGGTAAATGTGCTAGCGCTTCCCCTTTTATTCAGAAATAGAGATTCCTTCCCTATATGTGAAAGAGTCTTTCTTAGGGACATAAAGATGGGTATTTTTGTTTGTTGCTTGCTTGCTTGTTTCTTCCTTATATGTTCATTTTCCTCATCTAGAATTATTTCATTGATTTGTAGGTACATAATAGGCAAAAAAATATGGTACATTTGAAAAAGAAAATAACCTTTGTTAAACATATTTACTGTTAAAAGCTATAGTAGCTGTGTTACAACACAATTTCTATATTTATGACAAGAAATAACTGTGGTATCTATTTTTACTTATATTTTATAATGGTCATTACAAAAGGTGACTAGTGTGAGATAGAACAGATTGCTAAAAGAAATATAAGAAAATATCAATTGAGAACATTAAGAAATTTCCTATTGCAGGATAAGGACAAGGTTTTAACTGTTCCTTAAGTTATCCATTTGGTTCAGGTATATATCACTTCAGATGGCATCAAATGCTAGTTGCAAATGGACAAAAGTAACAGTTTCTTTCAATTATTTAAGCATATGTTCAATGTGAGTATTCAGCTGGAACTGAAAGTGAAGCTGATTTGTGTTTTTCTTTTATTCTTTGCTGCTATTAAATTTATGTTTGTAATCAAAGATGTTTTTCTGATTTTTTTAGGCTTGTGTTTCTGAGGAATGATCAAGGAGTAAGAATCAGATTTTTTTGACAATATAAGTTTTGTCTGAATCCCTAACTATTATTAATGTCTGTTTGCATCTGGAAGCAACATTTCCGACTGATGTTTTTCTCTAAAAATTCACAAATTACCGAAATACTGAACATATTAATATTCTCAGGTTGAATGCATTTTATAAGCCTAAGTATTGACCTTGCTTTCCCTCAGGTGACAACATGGTAGTGTTTTAAGAGTAAGCAAGCTAGTGATAGACTAGAAAAAACGACTGCTACGAACACTTTAACCAGGAGTTAGTTAGATATTTGTATTTTGAAATGTGGACAGTAAAAGGGCTGATAGTCCAGCATTTTGTTATCCTCCTTTAAGCAGAAGGAAGTCTGCGTGCAGTTAAATGGGTAAAATCAGTGAGGATTTCAATTAAAAATCAAGAACTACTAGATAAGTACAGTGTGATTAAAGTCAAGGCAACATAGCTGATACCAATAAAAAAGATGCTCAGGAGAAATGCATCAGAGTGAAGAGCAAGGAAGACAAATGTGCCAAAGGAGAAAGTGAAAAGACAGGATATTTTATTTAAATTGGAATTTCATGAACAAATGAAACTTATATGCTTCTAAATAAATTTGTCACAGTAATGTGATGAGGGAAATTAATGTGAAAACAATTCAGTTTTCTCCAAGAGGGAAGGCCTTAAACAGAATTTAGGTCAGAGCACTATGCAAGAGTGGTAGGAAGACTCAAGGGCAAGCTTAAGCAGATGAAAAACAGAACACGTATTTGGGATGTGAATAGAAAGTCTGAAACTAGGAGAGGCGGACACATCCCACACAGCTCTAATCCTTAATAGAAACAAAGACAGAAATTGGCTAAGGATAAGGATAGACAACTGTAAAAATACAATAGAAGAAGAAATAGAGTCAAATCTTTGTAACAGATTTCTATCCATATTATCAACAAAATAATCAACAGAAACTGCATATAGTATGGGCTTTAATTTTCAAAGAACTTTGATAACGGAGAGCATTAGAACAAAGCTTAGAAATTATTTAGAGAAGATGACCATAACTGTTTTAACAATAGAGATATTTCTGTATAGAATTTTTTAAAGGTTTAGAGACAATGGTCTTTTTTTTATGTCTCCATTGTATTAGATATATAAACCAGCTGAAATAAAATTATAATGAGAAAGCAGAAATAAATTTGCCATAGAGTCTTCAACTTTGAGTATCAGATATGCTAGTTACAAACACTGTTTCTACTTGTTACAAACTACAAATGTCATATCTTTACATATCCTTACTCCTACCACATTGTTTTGTAGGAGATAATGTAAAATGAATATAAGGTGCAGGTATAAACTACATTTCTCAGCAGAAGGGGTATTATTTCAGTCTATTTCTTTACACATGATCTAGTAAAAATGAATGGATCATCAATGACAAAAGATCATTTAAAATGTTGATCACTTCCTCCAAAGACTTGACTCCAGAGACTTATATAGAAGAAAGAAAAAGGAGATCCTGGAGGTGAAAATTCTATGGCTAGACCCATAAAGAGTGGAGTCTGGTTTTAAGTTAGTCTATGATTTCTAGTGATAATGATACAGGCAGATAGAAAAGTATTCTGACATATGCTCAGTAACAGAGCCAATCGGATCCTTGGTGTAGCTTCTTTTATTCTGGAGAATTTGTAACAAATAAAACTCTTATGTTAATTCTAATTCAAACCTGATGTAAGCAGGTTCAAATCCCTTGGTATCAGTGCAATACGACCAGATTAGTGTAGGAGGTCTGAATTTGCCATAATATGTCTTTTGTAGAGAATTGATTTTGCAAAACACTAGTTTGTCAGCCCTTTTGATATCTTTGGTCCCTGGAGAACTGCCCCCACATTGATTCATTGCTGAGCTGACCTTTACCAGTAGACCAAAATAGAATAGAATTTAGTTTGTGTAATGTCCTTCATTCGGGAGATGTCTCCAATCATTGATAAAACAATGATAATAAAATATACGGGCAAATACAAAATCAGCAGTAAAGCAGATAGCAGAATATATATTGTCCTGAATATAGCACTGTTACAAATGAAAATTAATAACATTGTTTGCTTGTAATCAGGCATTTTACCCCTTCCCATTTTAAAGCACAGTTTTACAGAATTCACTGGATGAATGTGCTAAAATGTAGCATAAATTCATGTCTAACTCTTTTCATTACTTCATTCTTTTGGTTAAAGCAATGCTGTTTCTTTCAGCATAGGTATTTTAATTGCTCTTCTGATTTAATTTAAAGCAAATCTATACAGTCTTGTGTGTGTCTGTGTTTGCATGTGAAACAGATTTCTCTTTGCAGTTCTATTTTTGAATATCTGTCTCTATGTGTCTACCCTTTGATCATGGTGCAGTATATTTTTCAGCTCAATTACTTCTCTCTATCTTCTGATACTCTTGTAGTATCATGAAGGTGAACAATTAACATCATACTCCTCACCTGAAAGACTGAGAATACTTTAAACAATACAGAAGTGATAGTGCAACATGCTGATACGTTCAAAATGTTTATGAGGCTGCAAACCAGTGTCTCCCTTACATGTCTTTATAAAATCATCATGGTTGGAAAAAGCCTTCAAGATCGAGTTCAATCATAAACCCTTTAACATCATGACTGTTAAACCATGTCCCTAAGTTCCTCATCTAAGTTTCTTGAATACTGCTAGGGATGGCGACTCCCTAGCACCACAACTCCACAACTCCACAAATGGAAGGGAACTTCACTCTACCAAGGAAACTAACTCAACAGGGTGCCTATCTAAATTAAGAGAAGAACTCTGTATTCGTTTTGAATTCAAGACTAGCTTTTGTTCTGAAATCACTACTTAAGTCAGGTTAGTTGTCCTTTTAAACAGTAAAAAGAGAAAGTTCCTCACATCACCAATTACATCCCATGCTAAAGAATCACAGAATCACAGAATCTATAAGGTTGGAAGGGACCTTTAGAGATCATCTAGTCCAACCTTCCCGCTCCAGCGGGCACACCTAGAGCATGTGGCACAGGGCGGCATCCAGGCGGGTTTTGAAGACCTCCAGAGAAGGAGACTCCACAACCTCCCTGGGCAGCCTGTTCCACTGCTCTGTCACCCAACTTTTCTGTAATGTGAAAGATTTGAGTTCAAATTTCCTGCTAAGAAAATAAAATACTTATTTGCTAAGGGCCTGATCCCAATTACAAGGTTATAGAATGTTTTGAAGTAGTGCTCTCATTCTTATTTTGTGAGGGTTTGTTATGATAAATGAAATATCTCCAAGTATTGCTGAAATAGGCAGTTGTCTAGGCATCCACCTTAGCTTTTTTAATTTTCTCCCATGAATGCTAGAGTGTGTGGGTGACAGCCTGTTTTACTATGGTCAAGTGAATGATGTATTATTCCATGAAAAATGAGACAATTTCAGCAGGAAAAATAAAAGCTTTAATTCAGAATAATTAGTATCTGATGGCAGATGTGGTTTAAGCCATTTCACATAATAAAAGGTCTCCATCTTGTATAGGCCAAGTTATTGTGGTAAACCCAGATGTGATGACCTACTAGGTCTACTGTTTGCTGACCTTTCAACAGAGCTAAACTAGATTATCATATATAGGTCAGATAAATAGATGGTTATGCCCCTTAAGATGAGATAGGTGTTTCATGGATATTACTGCAGTGTAGGATAAGCTAAGCAGAGCTGTGGTTTGTTCAGTCCACAGTGCTGGAGAAAGTAGTAGAAAAACAGATTTCATTCATAGGGTCTGCACAAAAGTATGTGTCTACTAACATTTTAGATGGTGCTTTTTCCCTGAGTCCACTATCCAAAGGTATATTTAATTGACCTCTGTGAATATAACTCTGTGGAAAATTCTTCCTAGTGTGTGTATAACTGAAAAAATTAGTGTAACATGCTGATGCTGGTGTCATATTAGAAAGATGGAGTAGGATAGAGTAGGATAAATTAGGTAATTAGTTTATGAAAGCATGCATTTCTCAAAATGTATCTGTGGCAATATAAGGTTATGTAGCTGAATTGCATATGTTCTAGGAAATAAAGGTTTTTTCACATATACCTCTTTTATAACTAGCTTTAAAATATATATTTATATTTATAATTATATTAACTACAAGCTTTTTAAGCTATTTCTAGTTGTGTTCTCTTAGTAACAGAAACAGGCAACCACTGGAAGATGAGGTTCCATGAAAAGAAAATGTGGTTCTGTGGTACTGTTAGTTAATGGAGAAGGACTCCAAAGGCATGCCAAAAGAGAAGGCAGAGCATTTCACAGAATCACAGAATGCCTGAGGTTGGAAGGGACCTCTAGAGATCACGTAGTGCAACCTGCCCTTCTCAAGCAGGGACACCCAAAGCACATGGCACAGGGTCACATCCGGGAGGATTTGGAAGATCTCCATAGGAGATCCTACAACCTCTCTGGGCAGCCTGTTCAAGGATTGTCACTCTCACAGTAAGTTCTTCCTCACATGGAGATGAAACTTCCTGGATTTCAACTTGTACTCATTACCCCTTGTGCTGTCACCAGCACAACCAAGAAGAATTTTGCTCCGTCCTCTTTATATCCTCCCCTCAGATATTTGTACATCTTGATAAGATGCCCTTTCAGTCTTCTCCAGGATAAACAGGTCACTTAATCTTTCCTCATTAGATAGATGTTCGAGTCCCTTAATCATCTTTGTTGCTCTCTGCTGGACCCTCTCTAGAAGTTCCACATCCCTCTCGTACTGGGGAGTCCAGTACAAGTTGTGCTGGGAGACCAGCACATCTTTATACATGCACAGAACTGTATTTTACTTTGTAGACTCCTAGCAGTTGAATTCCTTCTGAAGCTCAGAATCACCAAATGCTATATAATGGCATACAATGGCAACAAAAGCTGCATGAAGCACTTGTTTTTCTTGAAATACAAAGGGCAATCATGATGAATTGGGACCTATTAGCTAGAAAAGCAATGAAACTATTGGAGTAATGGAATGCAAGGGTTTCTATTTCAGTAAAGCTAATTTGGAGAGATTTAGAAATATAGGCCCAATTCTTCTCTACCTTGGTATCAGTTGTGGTTGTCTGATGTCATATGCTACCATTCTCATGCATGATTTATATTTTCTTTGTAGCAATCTAACACCATCTCAGCTAATTAATACATCATAAAACATAACTTGGTGGGAAAGTGCTACAAGTACACAGAGATACTCAGTATGTTCTTAAATCCAAGTTTGAAAATGGATTATGGAAGTATCTGTGACTGACAAAGGATTTCCTACTCCTCTGCTCTCCATTAACTAATGAGAGAAGTTTATGAAATGCCAAGAAATGGTATATATAGACATCTATATTTTCTAAGTTTAGGAAGCTTCTCAAATTGATTTTTTTTCTAAGAAGTAGATATAGTAGATTGTAGCAGATGGCTTATTCTGTTTGGTAAATCTGTCTTAGTTCATGGCTCATTGAACTAGTAGTGTCATTACAGCCTAGCATGTTAATTTTGAACCCATGTGCTAATCTTCATATAAAAATTTTATGATGAAAAGATTCAATCTGTGTGCACAATAGCTCATTTTTTTTATTCAGTACAAAAAAGTAGTTAAAGATCCCTCCAGATATGTTTTTTAAATGGGGTTTTCTTCTCTCCTCTACCACTTGACTGTAAAAGCAAATTGTATGAATCTGTACCTGGTTGCTAAGAGGTTGATACAAGAATGTTTCTTTCACAATGACAGGAATTTTTAAAAGTTTCTTTCCTAAGGCAATTATTCTAACATTAAATGTATTTGACATTTACAGCTTCATCTTCTATGTTTTTAGAACCTTTTCATCTGCATAGGAACTATTGAATAACTCTAAATTTCACATACTACACTCAGTTGGTTTCTACAACATAAGGCACTCTTCACTGAAAGCGCATGTTAAAAAAAACTAGAAATTAATCTTCAACATTATGTAGCGGATTTCCACAGGCTTTTCAGTGATTAAAATTTTAATCACCTGATGATTAAAGGTTTCATTACTAGGCAATTAGCACTTAAATTTTAACTGCCAGGCATTTAACTCCAGTTTGGAAGAGGAACTGTCAGGGACTGGGAAGAGCAGATCTGGATGGATCATAAGGGAGCAATGAAGTGAAATAATGAGAGCCAAGCAAGGTCAGAAGGTATGTGAATACAAGGGCGATGTGAGGATCCTTTTCAGCAGGAGATTTATGTGGTTTCTAACAAAAAAAAATGTCAGGGTGACAGGGGCCCAGGCAAGAGAAGAATGGTGCTTGCAGCAGGTGGGTTTGACACTGTGCATCCAGTCATGAAGACCTCGGTCAGTAGCCAGAGTCGGTGGACAGTAGCCAGAGTCGGCCGTAGTTACAGAATCACGGAATGATTAAGGTTGGAAGGGACCTCTAGAGATCATCTAGTCCAACCTTCCTGCTCCAGCAGGGACACCTAGAGCATGTGGCACAGGGTGTCAACCACAAAGTTTTGAAGATCTCCAGAGAAAGAGACTCGACAACCTCCCTGGGCAGCCTGTTCCAGGGCTCTGTCACCTCACAGGAAAGAACTGCCTCCTCACATGGATATGGAACTTCCTATTTTGAAGTTTGCACTCATTACTCCTTGTCCTGTCACTGGCCACCACTGAGAACAGCTAGGCCCCTTCCTCCCTACATTACCCCTTCATGAACTTACACATGTTAATCATATCCCCTCTCAATCTTCTCCAAACTAAACAGTCACAGCTCACTCTCTCCTCATTTGAGAGTCCCTTATTCATCTTTGTTGCCCTCTGCTGGACCCTCTCTAGAAGCTCCACGTACTGGGGAGCCCAGAACTGCACACAGTACTCTAGGTGCGGCCTCACCAGAGCAGAGGAGAGGGGCAGGATGCCTTCCCTCCACCTGCTCGCAACACTCCTCCTGATGCAGGCCAGGATCCCACTGGCCTTCTTGGCCATGAGGGCACCTTGCTGCCTCATGGTTAACTTGGTGTCAACCAGGATTGCAGGTCCTTCTCTGTGGAGCTATTTTCCAGCAGGTTGACCCCTAATTTATACTGATGCCTGGGGTTACTCCTGCCCAGCTGCAAGAAGCTGCACTTGTCCTTGTTGAACCTCAGGAAGTTCCTCTCTGCCCAACTCTCCAGCCTGTCCAGGTATCTCTGAATGGCAGCACAACAGTGGTTGGACACTGAACAGTAGTCCATATGCTCTTTCCAGCATATGCATCTGGTATCCTGAACAGCAGGTTCAGGTCTTATCCCTCAGCCCGCAGCCTCTGACTGTAAGGCCCTAGCATGGTGGTCAGGCTTAACTAGGCAGTTTTACTGGCTCTGTACTCTGTCCCTTAACTTGCTAGAGACTTATGTTTAGGACTGGTTTACGTCATGTCCTGAACACCATGAGCTAAAGAGCAGAACTGTGGGGCCAGGAGAGGAGCAAAGACGACCACCATAGTCCTGAGATGGTGTGGTGGCTGCAGCAGCTCAACAAGCACCAGGCTACAAGTGCATGCATGGAAATAAAAGCAGCCTGGACTAGATATACACACATTAAATGTGATTTCAGATAATGTCCTAACAGAAGATCTGCTGGGCTAAAATAAAAACCCTCATAGCACTGAGCTCCTATTGTATGCACAACAAAATATATAGATACAGGTGTGGATCCTCTAGTTTTATCTCACATTATATGAGGCATGCAATGGGTTAGCCTGCTAATATGAGAGGTAGGATCCATCTTTTACTTCAGAAGATGTTAAGGATGAGTCATTGCATAGTAATACAAATCTTGAAATGGAGTAAAGATTGCTTGGAAACTAGTCACTAAGAATATTTGTCTAACCTTCTGTGTGCTTTGAGATAGAAATCATGCTGAAAACCTACCTAGTTATTTTAATACATGATAATATGCTAATTCTTATTGTTATTGTTTTCCCTAAAAAGATATATTTAGCTGTAAACCTTTTCTGTATTACCCTAAACAAACTGAAGTGCGATTTAAGCAAAATGCATTTTTGGTTTGTTTCAGAATTACAGATTTGGCATATTGGCTCTGACTGTTGAAATACTAAGCTGGAAGCTGATTAGTTCTTTTCTTAGCTCCTTCTAGTTTTAGCTGCCTCTTAATCTTTTTTCCTTTTTTTTTCTTCTTTTTTTTCTCACTAGCAAGAATATTTTCCTTCTAGAAGAGTTACACAATCTTGTTCCAGTATAAATATCTAGTATTGATTTATCTGTGAACAAACTGGATTTGCTATTTCATTATAAAATATGTACAGTAGACATTGGAGCTGGAGGATGTTAGAATTCTCTGATCTACTCGAATAAAAAAGACTAGATTTAAAAAAAGACCTTGCTGTGAGTCAGTTCCATAGCTCACTTTGATATTAGAGGGAGCTGCATTCATGTATCAGAGTCTAGACTATGGAGCTTAATATATTCTTTCAGAGTTGTCATGCTGTTTCAAGATAACATAAGGGTTTGAAACTATAACCAGATATTCCAGAGAGGAACTTCACTTTTTTTTTTCCCTTCTTATTTCCTTTTCTCTCTCTCTCTCTCTCTCTCTTTTTTTTTAAACCACTTAAGCTTCGTATCAGTGACTCAAGTCATGCTTTTGAGATGCTGGGCAAGCCAAGCAGCAGCATAAAGTCCAGCTTGTTGTTTGCGCCATATTCAGGAACCATGTAATTCCCCCATTCCCATTTCTTCCCCAAACTCCTTGCCACATTCATTGGTTTTATTTGGAGAAGCAAAGTGTAGTGAGCATTGGACTAAGTCCTGCCTTTAGTTCTGCTGAAAAGCCAGATAGCAGCTAAAAAAGGAAGCATCAGAATGAATCAAGCACTAAAGAAGCTATGTTTGAACAGGAATTAGATGGTGAGTGCAAACTGGAAGAGTAGAAAAGGTTTTTGTTTGTTTATTTTTTTCGGAGATAAAATTTAAAAAAAAAGCACAATGCCAAGTAAAAATAGTTTAATAATGAACACTTGATTACAATCTGGTGTTTTGGGATTAGCAAATAGTACAGTAAGCTGTTCTATCACCTAAAGAAATAAATTGAAGTAACAAGCTATACCTACTTTACAGCTACTGACGAGTTTATTTGTATTATGTTCTTTTCCCCTTTTGTAAAGGATTTTAAAAATGACGATGTATGTCCTTATGCAATTTTAATTTCCACAAGTGCTCAAGATGCAGCTGCAGCTTTGCACAGGTGTGTCTATGCAGTGGGCACGGAGGGCTTTATCCAGACTTCCTATCTGCAAAAATTCACCTGATTAGTTAGTTTCAAATACCTATGTGGGGGAGGAGAGGGCTCATGTCCTTCGAGTGCTTATTTCTGTCCACTGACTGCAATGAGCACTGACTCAGACATGTTTATATTGTGGATATTTATGCCTGATGAGAAGAATTTTATCCTCAGGAGCATTAAGTTCTTCCTCGGGTGTTCATGGTCAGCTTTCATTTTTATAAACCCTAAATAAATCAGGATTATCAGCAAATTTGTCGTATTACTGCTGGGATGAGATGACTCATGCTTGAGAAATATCTTTTCTGTTGTTGTTTTTAACCCAAGAGAGTGACTATGCAGATACAGGATCTGTAGACAAAAGTGGTTAGAAACAAATTAGGTGAGGCGAATTAAATCTTGAGTATTTTCTCTGCCTTAACAGGCACTCATTACACTTCTGAGCTAGTAAAAATCCACCTCAGAGCGAAATGAGTACAGAGCAGTACTCTGTACAGCACTATCTGCAGGAGGCAATAATCTATAAGAGGGCAATTTAAGTGGAAAAAAAATTTCTGCACATTCTTATGTTTATACTAACAGAACTGACCTCAGCACTTTGAAGGGATATGTGCTAGTTTGCTCTCTTTAAGCACAAAGCTACCATACAGCCCATGAAGTAGGTAGCCAAAATATAGTTTTGTTTTGGTTTTTT
>JAUBOD010001059.1:1545004-1557358 GCA_032353885.1 Nothura maculosa
CTTCATGTATTTATACATGTTAATAAGATCCCCTCTCAGCCTTCTCTTCTCTAAGCTGAACAGGCCCAATTCATGCAATCTCTCCTCATACGAGAGATGCTCCAGTCCCTTAATCATCTTTGTTGCCCTATTTATAGTCAAATTTTTCATTTATTGTAAATTTTGATTGCCCAAAACACTAGGGCTATATCTTTTTCTGGCTATCATGCCAGATAGCCACAGTGCAGTACAGCATTTGATACAAGATACAGGTGCTGGCTCTAAGCAAGTTTGTAAATCCAAGTTAGCTCAACCTCCGAAAGGTACGCATCTGCAGATGTTGACTCAGGAAATCAATACTGTAGCTTACTGGGCGGGATACTCACTGAAGTTGGTGAATTATGGATTTTTAGTTCCTATTCTGGGAAGATTTTATATTTTATTCAAATATCAGCAACTGAAAGATGCATTAGAAAAAAAATCTCGTTTTCAAAACAATGAACTCTCGTACTAGCTTGTAGAGTCTTGTTCATCCAAGGTTTTGGGCTGGATAGCTCAGATAAATTATATATTCCATATGTGAATTGCATACGTGGAAGACAGGAGTAGCAAATATACCAACACTAGAAGAGCAATATCTCAGATTACAGGATCTCCTTAAACTCAGACTTGATTCCATCTTGAAAGAAAAAGTCTCTTGTAGTTTGGTTGAGAGTCTTAGTCACTGAAATACTGAGTTGATAAGGGTCCTGCTCTGCCTTCCTGACAGAAAAGAACAGAAATGATTATATTAGTTTGGCCAACTTTCTTTGAGCTTGCTCATAGGCTTAAATCCTTCCAAAGACAGGGCAAAAGATGGGCTCTCTGGGACATTTAAGGGAATATGTTACTGTTCCATATGGCAAAATTTCTTCCCAGGACACAAATAACACACCCAGTTACTTTTAATGTAAAATCTGAGGTACAACTGCAATAGAGGTATTTCCAGTTTTAGACAACAGCTATGCAGAGATTTGGAAATCATAATTTTGAGATTTAGACTCACAAAGTTGGATTTAAGTGGGACTTTGATGCACAAGGAAAACATAAATCTTTTTGTAGATCTTTGGTTTTTCTTCCTAGGAGATTGTACTGAGACCATCATACCTTGTTCAATACTAATCAAGGGGTAAAAGCTTTTAATTGTTAATAGTCTGTAAGGATGAAAGGCTGCTTCATGTTTCTTCTTATTATTTTTTGCCTATTTCCTAAGATCTGTTCTGTACTTATCAACATGGCATATGTTTATCAGATGAGTATTTTTTTGAACTAATCTCTCCCATCAGATTTTATATTTTGGTGTTGTTCTGCACACTGATTTGTACGTTGTTCGGGGAGAAAATCATGGCATTCTGAGATGACAAATGAACACGCTGATTTCTTATGATCCAGAATGGATTGAGACTCCCAGCCCGCTGAGCTGGATTTTGCCAGCTAGCATTTTAGTTGGATCAGTGCTGAAAATGGTTTCTTGGCTATTTCAGCTGAACAAGAAATGCTAAAGTCCAGAGAAAATAACTCCTCTGGGTAAGGCTTTTCCTCATAGAATATGAGTCCTGGGTAACAGATATGCATTCTGTGACCAAATTCTGTATTTGGAATTAGAATTGGGATAGCTCAGGCAAGTGGATATTTGACTGGATTTGTTCGGGCCATTGATTTTATTTCGGAGATAGTGTACAATAGGGAAAAGATTCACTAATATGAATCTTAACATACTTAACAAAATGCTGCCTTTGATTACTAAGTTTACAGACTATTCAGTTGTCCCCCATCAGCAAGCTATGGCCTTTGCTGAAACTATGTGAAAAAGGGTATCACTACCTATCCTGGCACTTGCTTGTCATTTCCTGCATAGCAGAAATGAATCAGTAACAACAAAAGTGAATCACTACTTGAAAAGAGTTACTCAGTTTTGTGGGCTGCTCAGAAAGTGTGAGTGTTTAGATCTTAAATTTCAGATGAAGAAAATCAAGCAAGCAAAAACACAAGAACCACAGGAACAGCTGGGAGTAAACCTAAAAATATATTTTAAAAAGCTGCAGGTGGGCTTCATGAGCAGCTGTAAAAATTTTTACTGTGGGGCCAAAATGTCTGTTCTGAGTAAATAGCGAATATTTTGATCTTAGTCTGTGTATATGCTAGGAAACTAGCAAATTAGGGCAAACAGACTATATTTAATCAGGTTGAAAAATCTATCCCTAAAATCAAGAAAAAGATCTGAACATAATACATGGTCTGGAATCATAGTTCTGCAATTTACCAAAGACCTAGAACACAACCTGACTTAGGTAACTTAGAAGAACCAGACTTCTTTTTTTCCCTTTTACCCTTTTGTCTTGTTGCTTGTCTCTAGAGAAAAAGATGCAGATTATGGTATGAGCTATACCTAACTAACTGTTGTTGAAATTTCTGGAAGCTATGGAGTGATCATGGTCGCTGATCCTTAGCACTGTGTTCCTTTATCCCTTTTGGGGAAATGTGACATCTGCCCATGAATGAACATCCTGGCATGAGAAATGAGAAGGAATATTCAGAGCTGCAGTACTAGTTATCATATTATGTTAAGTACATTGAAAATAGACTCAATCCACTAAAAAGGAGCCAGGCTAGCTACAGTCTTCTTCATATATGATTCACTTTGCTATGACTTAAATCTCTCTATCATAAAACAAAATGTCTTATGTCTTAAAATACTTTCTAATAGAGATTCAGGGGCCTGTGAAATTAGTTTGACCATCTCGGTTACCAGGTGTCTCCATCACAAGCAAACAGAAATCTCTGTAGGATGAGACTGCCACCCATCCTTGGCCACACTCATCACGCAGACGCCAAGCGTGAGTCAGATGTGGGCAATGAGTTACTCCAACAGCTTATTCAGGACAGATATAATGCTCATAGCCAGGAAAACTTTTACTCTCACTGTCTGCTTTAACTTTTCTTCCACAAAAAGGCCTCTCCATAAAATAGAGTGTATTCATCAAGGCCCTGCAGCATAGTCCCCAAGGGGCAACTTCCTTAGGAAATGGGAATCTCTTGAATGGAATTTCAGTAACTGTTCACATAAATAAATAAGGAAATTCAGGAGAAAGAACAACATAACAAGATTGATCTCTGTTTGTACCCAATGTGAGCTGGGAAGTAAATCACTTTCATCTTGTGGGGAAAAAAAAAGAAGGAAATTTAGAAAAGTTTGCTTTTCAGCACTGGAAAAAAATGCATTGTTAGAGAAATCCAAGAATCCCAAGATTTTTTTCTCTTTGTGCAAGGTGAATAATTTTGAGCCTTCACAACACATATAATTAAAACGTCATTATCTCATATATGTAGAATATTTTAAATTACTTTTGCAATCAGTTCTCTAAAATCAATGTATCTAACAAATGGACTGTTTCTTTTAGATGCTAAGGAAACATTACTTCTGCATTCTACACCCCTACTACACATACTGACAATACTGTTTGTGTGGTGCAATACATCAGTAGTCTTAGGACTAAGCTGTACAGATTTTGTCTAACCTCTCAAGACGTAAAAATCAGGATATGATTATCCTTGTAATAGTAAAAAAAAAAAAAAAAGTCACCAGTTGCCGGATTTGTCAAGAAAAAAGAAAAAAAGCAAACAGGGAAAATCCCAAGTTTATATTTTTAGGATTCCCAAAAGAAATGCAGATATAATCAGTTAGAGAAAGGAAAACATTATATTAACTCAGTCTGAAAATAAAATTAATCATTAATCAGGGAAACTAAGTATACTGTAATTGAAAAATCTCAGGAGAAAAAAAAAAAAAAAAAGGAAAGCTAGATTTAGGTATGTTAGGCTGATATGTGTTTAAAAAGCTTCCCCAAAGGATGAATAAGACCAATTATTCACTTTGATAGTAGCCTCTTATGAGAGAGTTCTGTGTCTCTCTAATAAATGTGCTTGCCTTACTGTCTGAAAGAATTCTCTTTTTCCGCCCCGTTCTACTACACATTCTCATCTTTTTGGGAGACATGCAACACTTCTCTTATGAAAGCAAAAACACTCCTTAAAAATAACAGCAACAACAAAAATAGCAAAAGACATACAGAATCTGCTGACTGCTAGATTATTCACCTTGGTGTGTAATTTCATGTTTCACATCCCTGTTTTTCCTCTTTGCAGTCAAAACTTTGAACCCCAGAGGGAACGGTTTGTTTAAGCTAGCAGTCTATTCAATGTCAGATATACAACTAAATGTTAGTTTGTCCGTAATATTAGATTTTACTCTCTCTGAAACCATATATGGTCTGAACAAATTAAATTGCAGAGAACTGAATTGGCAGCATCTAACTAATATTTTCTTTTTTTTCCCCCCAAATTAAAATTTCTTAGATAACAATGCAATAACAGTGCATCTTTTCTTGAAAAATGCTGAACTCAACAGTGTAGATATTCTCTCCGTCGTGTTGGATTTGCATCAAGTTTGGCTATTTTCAACAGATATGTACTTTATTAGATATAAATTATGTCTTTATTAAAGCATTTAGTTAATGAATTTCTGTTGCCACTGTTTGAACACTGGAACAAATGTTCCTTTTTGTGTCTCCTGCCATTCAAATTTACTGAAAATTTACTGAGAAGCTCCAACTGCTCAATGATGAGGATGATATTTAAAATAGTGAAGTCTTGCTTATGCAAACTTTATGCAGAAGTCCTGTCAATGCAGGAGAGCCCATTAAACTCCATAATGGTCTAATAATGTTTGGGAGGTTCACCTATGTAGAAAAGTCTGGAGTATACACTTGCCTTTGCAGTTCTCCACAGGTGAGGGCCTTAAGATTTCTTATGTCTTATCAATAGACATGCAGATGGCAACTTAAAAAAAAAGACTATAATAGACTGTTTTAATTCTAAATACAACAGATGCTTCGAATACTACCATGTGAGTCTTGGCTCATTTGTTAACTAATTAACCGTGTTGTTTTCCATTCTATTCTTAAAAAATATGTATTTTGTCAGAGTGTATGTTCTCTTTGCAGATATTCTCTAATATGAAAAGCTTTATCTGAAAAGGCTAATAACAGTAACAATAAGAAAATGACAAAACCATTGTTTTTTTTCTTTTTTTCCTAGGTTCTTTGAATTAAGAGATGGTTAAATTGCAGAAAAAACAATAGCTGCATTACATCAGAATTACATCAGAACTACGTAGCAACAAGATGTCATGAAAAAGGCAGGAGGTACTTACAAGGTTCATGAAAAAGCCCTTTTTTCTTCTATGGCTCTTTTGTCATGTGCCTTTTTCTTATATCAGAGCCCATATGTTAATAGACTTTGCATATTAAATAGCACTCGACCTGAATCCTGTGCCAGATACAGTTTTTCTGGGATGTGCTTTCTTCAAACAGGCAGTAGGCTGCTGGCCAAACTGTTCTCAATGCATCACAGGTCTAGCATCTCCATGAAAGAGCTCCATGCAGGCACAAAAGCATTTTGACAAAGTGGTGGTCTTCCCACGTCTGTGCAGCCAATCCAGTCATATGGGGAGGTGCATCCTCATCCTCCAAATTTCATGTCTTTCATTTGTACTTTTTCTAGGTACGTCTTCTATCAAAGAAAATATTTTACAATTAAGTTTACAAATCAGCTTAAGAGAAGATACAGCAAAATGATATTGCCAGAAATTGGAGGGGGTCAAGTAGACATTAACATACACGGCTAATTAGCACCTCATTTAGATCAATTACAGACCTGAACCATGACCTCAAGACAATGTAATTATTCCCATTAAGAATCTGGTGCTTCAAAAAGCACCAGATGAAACTCTGTGTGACAGGTACAAGTAGTTCTTAAAAGTCTGTCAATAAATTGGAACATGAATGGCATTGCACAGTTTTTACGACTGCCTAGACATTTCTTTTCAAAAGGAAGACAAGATCATATCTAAGTTAAATTACCACATATTCTTCCCTGACATGTGGCAGTTCATGCCATAGCTTTCCCTCCACCTTTACCCTAAGTGTAACAGTCACCACATTTACACCTTATATTGAATAATCTGAATAGTGCAGCTTACAGTTGCTGGAATGATCTCTAGAAACGTCTATTTGGCCATGTTTTAAAGCTGCTGCTCAGCTTTTCTGAAAGAGAAAAAAAAAGAAAAAGAAATAATCTAAGAACCAATTTCAGTTGTTTGCTAAGCAGTACAATAAATTCACTAAAATATAGTCCTTTCGTGATATTGTTACTGATGCAGAATTACAGAAATAATTGTTGAAAGGACTGCTGAATGTGGCTTCTAGAAGTGCTGGATACTATAAGTCATAATAGGCTGGATCTAGCTATAGCTGACTAAGACATGAACTTTCTCTGTTTTCTGTCTCTCTGTTTCTCTGCCAGAAGAAATATTCTGCACAGCTGGGGTGGTAAAGTAATGTGCAGCACCTCAAGACATAGCTCAATCTCTTTTTCCGAGTTTACAACAGTGCCTTTGAGCACAGTGGAAATGTATTTCACCTTTCCATTATTTTTGAAGCCTATGTTGTCTCTGAGGCTTCAGTTACTGTGGAATGATTTTAAAACAGCAAATGTCAGTTATTTTGCAGATCTTTATAAGTGCTGGGTATGTGTCTGTTTTATTCTGACACTTGAATCTATCGGATATGCTCAGTAGTGAGAACCAGTCTGCTGGAATAATGAATTCATGCATAGCAAACTGCCTAACTGAGCCTACAAAGACCCATCTCTTTCTTAACACTGTACTAAAAATTATATTCAGTCTTTGTGCCATTATGGAGAAAGACTACATGTATGATTTATATATTTTGATATCCAGCTTATTAGAAATTTAGCAGCACCAAAGAATACATTTAAACATCAGCCCAGAGTTTCACTTAATTTTCTTGTAAAATTTCATCAAAAACAAAGGGCCAGATCTCTTCATCCTTTGAAGAGCATTACACCTTGACAGACCGAATCTCCGCAAGGTTCAACTCACAGACCTTCTTGAATATTCTCACGTAGTTTTTTCTTCCCTCCCTCCCCTGCACCTGCCCACTCTATTGAAGATGTAGGTGACTTGGCCTGTAAGTTTCTGTATCACAAAGTGTTGCCTGAAGCACACCACAAGCAATTGAGAGGCTCTGTTCCTTTTCCTTCTAATTCTCTTCCTGTAAGCACAGCTCTGGGGCATTGCTGTAAGCCTTAAGACATGGACTGGTTCAGCACTTTTAGCTTCTTTCCAAGAGCAAGTATAGAGTAATGCACTTCATTGAGCTATATCGCTGCTCTATTTTACAGCTATCTGTTTGATATGGCACATACAATTTTAGACAACCTCTGAAACCTAACAAGTGGGTAAGCACTGTGCATTATTCCCTGTTCTACATTTAAGGATTCATTGAAGATCACGTGACATGGTCTTGTGACACATTCACTTTGATTAACATCTTTTTTAAAGTTGTGCTGTTGGATCAATATGAGCAAATTTAATTAAACACTCTATCTGACCATTTCTCTTATCTTCAATGAATTTGAATACTATACAGAAAAATAAGTTTTAATAACTGAGTCATAAAAAAGTAGTATAGCAATAGTGAAGCAGTAGATTTCAGTTGAAATATACATCACATTAAATGAATGTAATGAAATAGCATCCCAGTGAGAACAATAGAACCACCTTTCCTTTGAATTGTTTAAACATAGATTGGTCAGAGCAATTGAAAATGCTGTGAAGAAACAATTCTGAACTAACCATGAGATGGACGAGATGACCTAATAGACCTTAATGAATCATAAGAACTTTCTTCTCGTAGTTGCAACACAAATTTTACAGTGCTTTCTGCAGGCTCCGAGACAGCCACAAACAAGACTGTGCAAACACAAAACCAGAATGGGTTTCTTTCTTCAAGAAACTTACCAAGGGATGCTGAGTTATAATGGATAAGTGAGTTTTCAGAGCAATTCTTTTCATAATTTTTATTGTCCAAACCCAGATGATGCCCTTCCTTTGGGAAAAAAACCACAGTATAAGCCTTCTAAATGAAATATAAAAGGAAATTTAAATTCTAATATTAAGATATAATATTAATTCTATTAACTTCAATTTATGCTTTAAAATCTAGGTGTTGTTCTGTTTTTTAATTCATATTACTGTATTTAGAATTGTTGCCAGCTGAGAAACATCAGCAATATACTGCACATTAAAAACAACTATTATTAAGTCTTCAATGCTTATCTGTAATTCCCACATAATGATGTCTTACAAATACTGACTTTACAGAGAGCCACTGCACATTTAGAATACCTGTAGGAGCACAGTGAATAGATCTGTTCTAAGTGAAGTCAAACGTAAAATTCCTTAGCAGAAATGTAATTAGACATGCAGTTCTTTTTGGTCCATTCTTGCTCTCATATACCTCAAATCTATCTCCACCTCATAACAAACAAGTCTCTGCATATTTCTTTCCTAGATAATGAGAAAAGAATATCAGTATTTTTATTATCCTAAAATTAGAGCAAAAATGTTGCCTCCAGAAAAAAATAAAATAAAAAGAGAGAATCAGAGTAGAGTTTTCAAACAGTAACAATTGGGCATAGTGCAGATAGCTCACTTTTTAGCTGAGACTACTAAGATTTTATTTTTCTTTCTTTTTTTTTCTTTTTTTTTTCAGATTAGCCTTATGTTTGGAATAACCTTCAGTTAATCAAATCAGACATTATATATGTATTATACATTTCTCGCAAGCAGTTTACAAACTGAATGGCAATTGATGCTCTCAAAGAAAGTCCATTCCCTGTTATCGAAAATTATGTAAACTAAGGGCGGCTCTGAAATGATGTCACTCATACTTTCCCTTATTTGAAGAACTCTGCTATAATAGTCTGTTTTTAGTACTCTGTGAGGGTACTTGGTTCCTAACTGTGAAAAATGTTCCTATAATCACTCCTTTTAACGAGATCAAACAGCTTAGAACATCCAAAATGCTTAATTCCTTCAGGTTGATTGCATTTATCATCAAAGAATACAAAGTATGCTACATGACATTTAGAAAACATCTTTATTATCAGAATCACAGAATGTAGAAAGAACAAGAATATCATAGATTCTACTGTTTTCAATTTAAAATAATCATCATTTTGAGTTTGGATCAGATATTCTTTCGAGACTAATTCATCCTATGATTCCATAATTAACAACCACATTTATAGGGCACATCTAAGCTCTTTCTTCCTTTATAGAATAAAAGAGTGTTTGAAAATATAAACATATCTGCCTGTGAAGAAGCAACAGACTTAATCAAACACAGGTTCAGGCCTAATACAGCTTTGATGAAGTGTGATTGCACAGGAAAAGAACAAGTGCAAAGAAAAGCACTTACTGCAAATGATAACTTAGAAAATGGAAATGAAAGCTGACAGAAGAAATAAGAACATAAACTTGATGGGTTATGGGTGAAATTCTGTAAGATATAATTATGAAAATTACACACTAAAAATAAGGGAGAATTTGAAGATACTGGGAGGTCTGTGGAAGACAGATCCTAGAAACTGAGGAAGCACAGGACAAAGACTAGTAATGAGTGAGGAGACTATAGCTCCTGCAGAGTTCATTTCAGAAATGGTGTTCTGACAAGAAAAAGATAACTACCTAATATCAAGCTAACAAAAAAAATGGAAGGTACAACTGTGAATGGAGAAAGTAGTTATCATTCAAGCAGAATTATTACCTTATATAATCAGAAGAAAAGAGAATATTTGTATTGTTGTGTAAAATACAGCATCAGAGACAAAAATGCTCTGCAAGATAGTGGTGCCTGAATCAGTTGAACATCTAATTACACATTTCAAATGTATATAAGTAAACATTCATGAGTCCATTCACGCACTTACATGTTCAGCTGACCTGGAGTACAGAAGAACTAAATATTTATTTCATATTCTTTTTCTGAGTGAGGTTGCTTCTTCTCTGCTTGAATTGTTGGTCAGAAATGTTATTTGCAAGGGAAAGAGTGCTAGATAGCAAGTAATCCTTCATGAATTTAGGCCAAAAGGTCAAGTATCTCAAGAAGAATAAAAAGGATAAGCTTAGAAAAATTGAATTTTCTATGGATAAAATATTTTAAAGGATTATCAAAATTAATTAAAAAAAAACAAAGACTTGAAATAAAGTTAATAAAGTGCTTCACTGCATATTACTTGGGGGAGTCCTTGTTCCCCTGCCTGGTACCCCTTAACCAAGGGGCTACAGTTACTCAATGTGTCCTGTAACTTTCTAATCAAAAAAGGCATTTTTGCCTAAGCCCTCTAAACAGTGATCTGCATCCTCAGAGTTCCTACTGTATACAGAGATCTTGTAAATTCCACAAGATTTCCATGGAGGCTGGAGGAGCAGAGGATAGAGCATCTCTTTGCCACTACAGTAATACCAACATGCCAAATACTAATATCATAGCATCAGTCTGGAAAACATTTCTCTTTCCAGCAGAGAGTGTATGTGGCTGACTCATTCTAGCCATAAACACATGCCAACTGGCTCTGACTGGGAATTTTTCAGCAAACTAATTTTGACAGAAAACACTGATTTATTTAAACCAAAATATTGCTGTGGGAGTGTGCATACCGGTTTCAACATCCAGACACTCATCTGATCCAGGATAACCAGCATCCCTCTCTTGGAGTGTCACCTTAAATACCAAGGTCAAGCTCTAAATATATTGACAAGGTGGAATCTGTGTTTCTCTTCATTGATTATATACGGATTCTAGGAAAGCTGGCCAGCTACATTATCAATCTAAAGCTGGGATATATGAATAACTATCGAGAGCTCAATCTTTTCATGTTAAGGACTTCTCATTCAAAGGGAAGACTGTTCATAATGTCCTCTGAATATAAACGACAGTAAAAATTCATCGATGATGCACCATGCACCAGGTGTCTTAGGAGTCTGCTAGCAAAAGTTTGAAACACAGAAAGCCTATGAGGAATGAAGGAGTGAGATTTACATTTGTGTTTTATGAATCCAAATGCTTTCCTATGTGATTTCAGGATAAACCTAATAGCTTTCAAATGTGAATATATGTGGCAGAAAAGGCTCAGATGCTGAATTCAGGCCTGGGATCTGGGAAGCTCTAGCCTCAATCTCCTCTTATTTGGCAAAGATTTATGAAAACTGGATCATATCTTTGAAAGAAATTCAAAGACCAATAATACAAAAGTCAAGAGCCTATTCATAAATCAGAGAACTTACCAAAACAGTGGTAAATTTAACACCTGGGATGAATCAGATAGCACAAGGAACATGCACATTTTTCATTGGGCCACAGAGACAGAGTCTAGTCTTCTTACTAGTGATATTTCTGTAACGTGCAAGCTTTTTTTCTGTTTCCTCTCCTCACTCCATTCAACATTCCTTCATATTGAGTTTACGATGTCCATTCCACAAAAAGTTATTTTGGAAAATAACCATTTTCCATTGACTATAAATTACATTATTGAGAAATTCCCAGCAATACTTATTCCTCTTGATTGTTGTAGAATGTTCTTGAATTCCTCTCTACTTTTACAGATAAACTGAATCATGTCAACTCTGTTCTCAAAGGTAATATCCCACCTCAACCTCCAGACTGCCTGAGCTTGCTGTAAATATAATCTCAGACTAAAAATAGGCTATTTGCTTCAACTCTCATTATAAAGAAAGGATGCCCTCTCCCTTTTCCTTGTCCCTTGTGATGGTATACTGTCAGAGTAGATGGCAGAAATTTGCTATAGCAGTTAATCTCTTCAGTTTTGGTTACTGTGGGTGGACAAGCACCTTAGATTTCACTTTGAGCTTTAGAGGAAAACAAATAAAAATACTAAAATAATTTGAATATCACAAAATTTACTTTAAACTTCCTCTGACAATTCCTATTCTTCCCGTTACTATACACTTTTCAAATAAATATCCAGACTAAATTCAATTTGCCAGATCACAATCATATGTACTCATCTCTTTTTTTTTTGTCATGAAGCCTACCTTTGATATAGTCATAAGAGACAAGCAAATATTTTATTTTTTCAAAGTCACTTTGTTTCCTTTAAGAGTTTTTTTTCCATCACCCTGACTTCAGTATTTCCTTTTCTCTTTTAAAGCCCTAGCTTTATTCTACCTTTCTTAGATATGGGTAATCAGATTTGCTTATCACATACCAAATTGGTTCTTACCATGATCTTGTACTACAACATCTCTAACTTTATAATATTTTCAGTAGAAATACATCATTATAACTTTAAAATACCTTTGTCTTCTTTACAGATATCACAGAATCACAGAATCTTCAAGGTTGGAAGGGACCTCTAGAGATCATCTGGTCCAACCTTCCCGCTCCAGCA
>JAUBOD010001059.1:1566902-1617024 GCA_032353885.1 Nothura maculosa
TGCAGGGGGGTTGGACTAGATGACCTCTAAGGTCCCTTCCAACTTTACACATTCTATGATTCTATGATGATTCTATGAAAGCAAACCTACTCTAGACATAGATAACTAATCCAGCCTATCAGAGGCAAGCATATAACTTTTTGGGATAGATGAGCTCTACCAAAAAGAACACTACATCTCCAAGCTGATCCATAAAGAAGAAGATCTTGTCTGCTTAATTTAGGGACTTCAACTCTGAGAGGCAAGATCTCCTCCTTGAGACCGTTGTTCACTAACCTGCCTCCATGCGCTGTGGTGACAATGTGGGCGCTCACTTGAAAAGAACTAGTTCAAGTTAGCAGGAACTCATCCTTGAATTTCAAGCAAAATTTTAGCCAAGGCAATTTCCAGTAATTAAAGAAGGAAAAAAAAAAGAGTCAGCCCATGGCTGAGGCAGTACCCAGGATTACCTGTGCCATCCTCCTGACAGCAGGTCAGGATAAACAGTAGCGACTCCTGACTTTGCCTATGGACGTGCAGGAAAAGATTTCTGCTCCCTGTGAAGCCCAAAAGCAGTTCCCCCATCTCCTCTTTTTTAACGTGTTGCTCTTGTGATGCAGCATATATCACTAAGTGCGTGCTTCCTACAAAAGCCTGCCACAGACTGGCGGGCAAAGTATTCTGGAGGAGTTTTGAATTCACACAATGCTGAGATAAATGAGGTCTCTCCCTTTAAAAGGTTATTGTCCTTCACCCACCTCCCTGCAGGTAGAACTTTTGAGCCCTGGAAATCCGTATCGCTCAACAGAAGCACAGAGCTACAGAGCTCATGCAGAGCTGGAGGATAATTAAGGACAAGACAAAACAAGTGCATTACAGTCACTGGGCTGCAATAAGGGAGAAGGGACAAGATTACAAGCATTACAGGCATTCTGTAGGCTAACCATGCGCACCACTTGACAGTTCAATATATAGCTTGTAAAGTTTTAAATTATATAGTTGTAAAACACATACAGAATCAGTAATTCAACAAATCCCACTAATCTTCTCCCTGAATCTAACAGAAGAATCAAACTGCCTTACTCATGTAGAGGTGTTTGGCAGTTTCTGAGTTCCAGGGCATGCAATTGCGCTCATAGCAACAACACTTTAAGATCCTCATCCTTATTCTTTTTTCCATGGATCCACATGCCAGGGGAGACTGACTTGGCACTTCAGAATCATCACTGCAAAAATTAGGTTTGTGCTCTGTTTTGCTTCATCTATGAACTGAACAGAGCACTCAGCTATTCTTTATACCAAAGCACAGCTAAAGTGCGTATTTTGGGGCTGATGGGGGAAGGCAGTTTCCCCCTGGAAAGTCTGATTTTTGTATATGAAAAGCTAACAAATTATAAAAATAGTTTGGAAAATCATAACTTTGAGCTGTTGTATCAGAATTATCCAACACCATAAAGCAGAGTAAGCAAAATTACATACTTTTTACCAAAAAATACATACTACATAGATACTAATTCCATTACTCCTTGCATTGAGTGAAAAATCTCACTGTAGAGGACTGACGTGTTGGTATTGACTATCAGTTCTCTTTAGAGTGGAATAAAAAAATGACAGTTGGAAACAAAAAGAGAATAAATGGTAAATTAGGAATGACATTTCTCCAGTGCCATATTTCTCCAACATGGTAATCTCTTGTAAGAAGAAACAACAGAAAGGGAATCCATCTTTTCTTCCTTCACCTGGCAGGTCCCTGCAACAACCCCATTCTCCTTCAAGACTCTGGCACTGTTTTCTATAGTATTGAACAAGATATATCAGACAGCAGCACTTCAGTAGAAGAATATTCTACTCCTTTCTGCTTCTGATACTCTACAATGGAAAGGCTGTGAGCTGTGTGACAAGCATCTGTTTGTACTTGTACTCCTTTTTGCTAGACTATCAATGAGTGCATAAGGAGACTGAAACTAGGAGAAACCTCCATAGTCTCCATAGTTCTTAAACAAGACTGAAAATAATATGTTTTACAGGGATCTGTGACTACAGTGATCTACACTGATCTACACATCTGTGATCCATAAAAAAGAGAGACCCAAATAGAAATCTATCTCTTATGGATGCCAGGTGTTCAGAAGTTACCTATAAATACCAGGAGTGATGAGTGACCTGAAAACATGTCCATGTACTGAGAACTTACTGTCTGGATTGAAAAGATGGAGAGTGTAACAAAAGCTGTTCTAAAGCTTTATATTATAATATTTCAGATAATTGTATTTCATTCAAGATTTGTATAGATTTCTTTATATTCCTTTGGTGTATCAGCAAAAACAATTATCTCAAATATCGCAGTCACAATTGAACTCTAAACGCAAATTAATTATCCTAAGACTTCAGAAAAGAGATCTCATTATTCAAATAAAATCATTACTAGATAATCAGTGTAATTTTGTAGAGACAATGTGCAAAATCAAAGTGTGCATTTTAAAGTCTTTGAGTTCAGCCTCAGCCCTAATAAATCAGTAGGAATTTGGCAGCTGACTTGAAGAGGAATAGGATTCTACTAAGTATCATTATTTCAATAAAACACACAAGTTCAAGTAATGACGACAAACGTAAAATCATTTTAAGCCTATTAGCTTTCATATCAATCTGTTTATTCTATTTACAACAATAAAATAATTCAGCATTATCACATTTTGAATAAAGACAACCATTCTCTTACTTTTACAATATAAAAAAGAGTAAGGATCCAGAGGGCAAATGCTGTATTCAGTTTATAAGTAAAGTAACTGGTAAAAATTAGAATTTACATCTGTGGGTTTTTTATGCATTAGAGAAGATAATTACTAGTTAATTCAGTCATAAGCTTTGTATTCAAATAGCCCTACAAAACGCAACTGGAAAGATAAAAAAAAATACACAAAAATAGTTTAAACTTTTGTTTTAGCCTCTCAAATGATTGAAATCAATATTAACATATTTGGTATTAAATCTTACATTTTTATTTTTTCAAAATTTCCTCTGATGTTTGGCATAACAGTAAACAATCACAGAATCACAGAATGGTTGAGGTTGGAAGGGACCTCCAGAGATCATCTAGCTTTGAGGATCTCCAGAGAAGGAGACTCTACAACCTCCCTGGGCAGCCTGTTCCAGGGCTCTGTCACTCTCACAGGAAAGAAGTTCTTCCTCGTGTGGAGACAGAACTTCCTGTGCTGCAACTTACTCCCATTACTCCTTGTTCTGTCACTGGCCCCCACTGAGAACAGCTTGGCCCCATCTTCCCCGACATTCCCCTTCATGTGCTTACACATATTAATCAGATCTCCGCTCAGCCTTCTCTTCTCCAAGCTGAACAGGCCAAGCTGAACAGCCTTCCCTTCTCCAAGCTGTTCCAGTCCTTTAATCAACTTCATTGCCCTCTGCTGGACACTCTTTAGAAGCTCCACAATCCTCTTATGATGGGGGGCACAGAACTGTACCAGTACTCCAGGTACGGCCCTATCAGAGCTGAGGAGAGGGGCAGAATCCCCTCCCTACACCTGCTGACAACACTCCTCCTGATGCAGGACAGGATCCCATTGGCCTTCTTGGCCACGAGGGCACACTGCTGACTCATGGTTAACTTGATGTCAACCATGGCGCTCAGCTCCCTTTCTGTAGAGCTGCTCTCCAGCAGGTCGACCCCTAATCGGTACTGATGCCTGGGGTTATTCCTCCCCAGTTGCAGGACCCTGCACTTGTCCTTATTGAATCTCATGAGGTTCCTCTCTGCCCGACTCTCCAGCCTGTCCAGATCCCTCTGAATGGGAGGACAGGCTCTGGAGTGTCGTCCACTCCACACAGCTTGATTATCATCTGCAAACTTGCTCCAGGTGCATTCTATGCCTTTGTCCATGTCATTGATGAGCAGGTCAAATATGTTAAATATGCAGATGAATGGTGTATAGAAAGGACTGAGGTTTTTTTCCTATTTCTTTCTTCAGTTATTTTTACAGTAGCAAATGCCAACTGTCAATTTTTTAAAAACAATCTCAAACAAAAAGAGAATACTCTTTTCCCCTACATTTCATACTACTAGTATTGAACCAAGAAATTCTCCAGAGCATAGTTTAGTCCTTGGTGGGTGATAAGGCCTGAAGACAAGTTGTGGGACACTGTGAGTTAGTTGCAGAAAACAAGAAATAAAAGAACGTAGTGACTAAAGGGTACTGTGTGCTCTCGGTGGCGTTCCACTCTATTTGGGAGTTAGTTTAGTTTATTTATATTCTTATCAGGAGTGATATTTAGGGTCTAGGCTGGTAAGAAATTCTGAATATGTGTAGATTTTAATTTGTAGCCTGGGCGTGGTCATACAAAATTCCCTTTTACTGTGCAAAGATATGTTGTTAGTGATAAACTCGATTCTTCCTGGTGTACTCTAGGCATTCATTGCTGTTGTGGCTTTGAAGGTATGAAGTTATAGAACTCTTGAAGTGTTTTGTTTGTTTGTTAACAAACAAACTTGTAGTATGTGGGAAAAAATTCTGGACAATAATAAATAAATTTGTTGCTGGAGAGCATGAAGAGCTGGATGTCATGACTCTTGATTTCTATCTCATCCTATGTCTCTCTGCTCTTAAATGCAACAAACTTTCATTACATGTAATCCTGAGATCTCACTCTATTTATGCTTATTTATTGAGTCAAACTATACATGAAAATGATATTTAATATAACACAGATACATTTTGATAGAAAATTTACACTGATGATTTAGCTGCAAGACTTACTGAGCAACTATGAGAGGTTCCATATATTTCTGGTACAAAAGAATCCCTGTTCAAACTTTGTTCAAGGGATGATTGAACAAACATGTTGCTTCTCCTTTGTGAAGTTTACTGTACTTACTGCAGAAATTCAAAAAGGAATGGAGCTGTTATAGAAATATTGGTTTAATGTTCTCTAAGATGAAGCTCAAGAAGCTCAGTACACTGTGCTATTTGCTCATACTAAAAGCTATATCTGATGTATACTTTCCTCTTTGATTTCTCAGTTAAAGATGTTATTTGTATTAGATTAGATACACACATTGAAAAAGAATAGATGGATTTTCCAAGATGTCCAAACCCAAATCATGTGTATTATTTTCCCTTTAGTATAGTAATTTCTATATTCTCTGCAATATTTGTCACAGTAACTCAGCAACCAGTATTACTCAGACAGTAATGGTGTGGATGTGATAGGGTTGACGATAAATGCTCCTATCCTGACCCAGATACTCACCTGCTCCCGTTTCAAGCATAGGATCCAAGATAAATGTGTTAATATTTCTTCAAAAAAGACACTTTCATATCCTGCAGTTGTTACCACTCTCCCAATCCACTGCAATGATTTATGATGTGATATAAAAGACATTGTTCTAACTTGCAGATGCTCTTCAGGAATTTATAATATTAAATGTAGAAATGTCATATCAGATAGATTGGTCTGGCTGGCTCCATGATCTTAATCATCTCCTTTCTTTGCAGTTAGGCCCATCAGGTGTAGAATTATGGCATTGTATATGTATACCTATATGACTGGTCACTATGTTAGCTACTTCTAAACTTGACTTTTCACCTAACTGATATATTACAGTCCTTTTCAGACCCTCCTTGATGGACGAATGTGCTGTTGAGTGCTGTGGGACATTTTTGTTTGAAGTACTTGCCAACCCAGTAAGTTCAATGGCAGCCTGAGAAAGAACTGTAGATTTCTTTCTCTCCTTAATAAGTATCTTCTTCACTGCTATGTTAATTGGACAGAAATATCTAGCCTCATTTTCTTCTTAAGTATATCGACTTAGAAGTTCTCCTTAATGACCACTAAGGAGCACTGTAGCTGGCATACAATGCCCACATTCTTTCACCCCTGCCAACAGGATTGCTCATATGAATGTTTCTTTTCAGCTCGTCTCCCGCAGAACAGGGTCCTGTACAAAAGGGGCATTCAGAGCATCATAAGCATAGTGACCTGTGCCAAGGAGAAGCAGCACCCACTGTCTTTCTCCTTAGGGCTCCAGGTGGGATAGATCCAAAAGGGAGGCATCCATCATTTGTCTTCTAGTAGAGAAAAAATAAAATAAAATGCCTCAAGCAACAGACCTGAGAGACGTTCAATTTATATGTTGTTTTATGATAGGTGTATTGTTTCTGTCAAAAATGAAACACCTTAAAATGTTAGAGAAGATTTAATAATTGCATGTAGGGAGAGAAATGTGAGGTAACTATCTCCAAAGTGTATGGACTGTCCATTGTCAATCACTTGCAATGTTATTTTTTTAAAAAGACTAAGAGAATTCGCCTAAGGTGGGTCCAGTCAGCCGAAAGACTAGTGATAGTCGTACTGCTGTTCACAGAGCAGCAGTTACTGCAAAGCAAGACCTGTTAGCAGAGCTGCAGCAGGCACCAGAAAAGTCATTAATGTGCAAAAGTGGGATCAGCCAGTAGCATAGCTCACCTTGTGGGGCAGCTCTGGCTTGAATGAAGCCTCCAACATTGCAGGGCAGCCAGTGAACCCGTAGGATTTGATAGTCACAAATGAGTGAGCAGGTGCTGCTGTGGGAGCTGGGAAGCAGTCCCTAATGGTTACGTCATCAAGAAACCAGAGAACAGTGGGTAGTTAGTAATAATATGGGAAAGGGCAATTTTGTGTTTAGTCTGTCCCTTTTCTCCTTTCATTACATCAAGCCAATGTTTGTCAAGTCAGTGATATAATGTTTGTGACTAAGAGGGAGAAAATAGCTCACAGAGCATCAGACAGATCAGGTTTATCTTCCTAGGCTTGTTGCTGAGGGTTTGAGCAGGTCCTTATTAATGATCCCTAAAATTTGAATTCAGCCTCTCTTGCTGACAACTAAGCACTGAAGTTACGCTAAGCAAAGCCCTGAGGATAAGGGTCAAGGCATGCATTTTTGAAAAGTAACAGCCTGCAATGAACCTGAATCTGAACCTGTTCAACTCAACTAGCTTAACCAGTCGAGTAGTAAAATAAAATCTCTCTAATCAGAGCTTTTTCTGCTCCAAGCTTGGTTACCTCCACTGTGGTTTTAGGACACAATTTGCCTAAACCTGCCATCATGACTGTATAGCACATATTGCTTCTAGAGAGATCAATGCATCCTTTTTATAGCAGGATTTTTTGGTGCCTAACGGTGATATATAGAAGTCAGCCCATTATTTTCAAACAAACGTAACCAGTAAGAATAACATATCATGTATTAGGAAAAAAATTCTACCAATCTGTAGTGTAAATCTAATTAGGTACTGCACAGGTATACTATAATTCAAAGTGTAATTTTACTTTCACATATTGTATTCTTTCATGAAGACTCACAGACTTTATAAAGTAATCTCTCAAGAGACAAAGGCTCACAGTATAAGGCTGTAGTAAGGTTCTTACAAAAATAAATAGTCAATGCTGAGCTACCCTACTGAGTGAGAATATTGCAAGGAAACAGCATGCTATGGAAAAAAATATATCATCATTTTATACCTAAGCAACAGGAAAAAAAAAAGATTGTTAAAATTGCAAGATGTGCAGCTAGACTGTCATCAGAGCAGGAACTGGTAAGTGAAACTGAAAAATATTAAATTGCTTTTCTTCAGATACAGAGTTATGGGGCCTGAACCGCTTCCCTTGCACAGCCACTGAAGGCATTAGGAGTGACACGAAGAATGCAAGATCAGGAGCCTGCAGCAAAACCAGGGCTTAGCTCAGGAGCTCAGGGAATTTATGTTCTCTCTGCTAAGATAAATTAGAATAACAAATATTGGGAGAGACTAGACAGAGAGTTCACCTTGTTAAGTGGTTACCGTTTGTGCCCCTAGTACAAATATAAACTAACAAGATTACGTCTGACTTACTTACAAACAGTTTTTACTCCACTTAAAAGAAATAACGATGTGTTTCTGTCTTCATCTGCACCTTTAAGTTTTTACTTATGTAAGAGTTAGACTTCACAGGCCAAAGCTCTCATTGTTGAATTCATTATTTACATTGGTGTTAACATTAATATTTCATAGCTATTGGACATCTGTAGGATAAAATCAAAACCTGAGTTTTACAGTCAAAGAAGCAAATATGCAAAACTACATTTGCAAATAAAGAACTAAAACATATAAAAAATGAATGTAAGAGAAGTTCACATTCTCCTCTTCATATGAACTTCCTTAGTAATTAGAAGGCAAGGATAGCAAATTCTAAATGACAAGTCTTCCAAGTGGCCTGTCTGGCCCTGGGACCATTCCAGGGTCCTTTCTCAGTGCTCATAAGTAGAACCTCCTGAACCTTTATGATATTAGATATTTTAAGCCTGGCAGTTCTCATCCTTCTCATTTCTCTGATGAATGAGAGAGGAACTCTGCCAAGATACACTGGATATATCCTCTGTTTCCTGTGCTCATTATGTAAAAATCTGAAACATCTCACATAACTATCATTATGCTACTGATATTCTTTTTTTCAAATTGAAAATCTTTTAATTTCTTTATTCATAAAAAGTAGTAGGCCACACTAACCAAATATTTGATTTTCTTACTTTTTCATCTGAGTATCAAGACATTTTCTCAATAAATCACATAGTTACACAGCCATGGCAAATTATGCACCAAATTGGCAAATGCCTGAGGCCTTTGGTTGCTGCTGCTGCCACTGCAGCTCCTCAGTCCAGAATAAGCAGGTACAGAGCCGAAAGAAGCAGTAGAAGCTAGAAGAAGGTAGAGGACCAGATGAGGCAGCATCTCAGATGCCTAAATGTGTCATTAGTGTTCTATACATAGTTTTGCCTATATTTATTATAACAGAAGAACATCTCCTGTCTGCTCTGATGTTTGTTATTCACATAGGATTCCAAATATGCAATTTCCCTGTGGAGTTCTTTGAACTTCTGAATCTGAATCTTCTGAGTGTAGCTACTAAATTGAGTGAGATGACAAAAAGATGATGATTTCCTTTTTAAAAAAAATTGAACTGTATTTTTTACTCACATTCTCTCTATCTTGCTATTAAATCTCTATCAATATTTTCTTGGAATGCTGCGCAATATCAACTAAGAAAGCTAATAGCTATTATCTGCATGTATGCACATTACAGATCACTAAGACATCATGTGGTCTTTTTTAGGTATTATTTCTATGCCTAAAAATCCAAAGGAAAATCTTTCCAAATATTGCCTGTGTTCATCGATTCTTTTGTTTTTCCTAATTAAAAAGTTCTTAATCTATGAGAGGAATCCTTTTCAAAGGTTTCTATGAGTGTTACAGGCTGGGTTTTTAAAATATGAGTCCAAATTCTCAGAACAGTGTTTTATTATTCTTATTTGTAACAATTTCGGATTTTCCATGGGTCTCTGGTTTTACCGTACCAGATGCTTTCCTGAGAAAAAGTTAATTTGAAATAGAAATAGTAATTTCTGAGTTTGTTTCATTGACCTAACTTATTTCATAGGATGTTCCTACTTTTAACTGCAGATCCCAATTAATCTCCTTTTTTTTTTCCTATAAGTTATTGAACTCTCAACACTGGCACTTTTACCAAAAAAGAAAAAAAACAAGTTGCATTCACTTGACCGCATTTACAATTCTGTCTCATATTTAACCAGACTCTAATTACTCAGCAAAAGAAATAAGCACTTTAGAATATGTAATTCAACTCATTCTAACACAGTTGCCTAAAACATACATTCCCCAATGTATGTTTTTCTCTCACAACTGACAAAAAAGGAAATAGGAGATGGCTATTTCAGATGAGAATCTCTACATTCCTGAACACTAGTACTAAGTGGGTAGATTTCTTCTTTTAAAATCAAATTCTTTGAAATGTAATGCTTCAATTATCTTTCAAGGCCTGGCTCTGTTAATGAGACCTATGTATGCTCTCTTTTATATGATGAATCAACAACTATTTAGTATAATTACAGGTTTCTTGACCAATTTGACAGCACTGCATTCTATATGAGTATTAGAAAGCTTCCAGCACAAACTATATACCACTAACCTGTCTTTCTTAATTTATCATCTTAGTCATGTACAGACCTGTAATTCCTATAAGGAACAATTACATATCCAAATCCCTATCACTTGTTATTTGTTGTCCTTTTAACATGGATCATTGCTATCTTCACTTTCTAAGTATATATATGTATTGGAAAAGATGTCTTCTAAGTTATGTAACACAGGATACTGGAGGCTTAGAATTTTATCCATGCCAGAGAATAAATTTTATAGTATACGACTGCATTGCATTAGAAAAGATAAGTATAATTTTAAAACTCAGGAACTCAGATGAGTCCAGTCAGCTAAAGTCAATATGTCTAAAGGCTCAAAGACAGGAATCAATATCAATTACTTATTTAGATTTAGAAGATAAAATAATGTAATAATACCTTAACAATTAGATTATTCTTTCACTACCAAAAAAAGTAATTAATTTTCATCTCCTCCCCCTTTTAGCCACTTTAAATAAAAACAAAAAAGTAGCATTAAAGTGATAAAAATTGAAAGCTAGAGAAAATAAGGTCTTTGTCTCTGCAAAGAAAAATCTGATTAAGCACACTGCATAAATGTACATAGCTAGATCTGAGTGAAAAATTTCTATGAAAACCATAAAAAATTAATCTTATTCTGAATCTTTTCATTATCACTCCTTTGTATTATTTCCAAGGATTTTCTAACAAATGGATATGTATGTTTAGTTTCTTTAACCATAAATAATTACTTTTATCCTCTCCTCATCCTAGATTTGTGAAAACATATTTTTTATCTATTTTAGAAGTAACAACTAGTTCATCATTTAACAAAATTATTGATACCCTAGAATCAATTTAAATTCTGTAGGGTTTTTTGTTGTTTTTAAAGCACCTAGCATCTTCAAACATATTTTGCCAGTACATTTCCATGACAGAATCAAATAGAAGAAGTATTAATTCTTTGATGGCATGTCAGCTGTCTATTCCACCAAATTGATGAAAGAAGATCTAATTTCTAATTTCTAATTAGAAGATCTAATCTAATTTCTGATAATACCTGGGAAAGGAAATCCTCATGCTTTAGATAAGAATGCACTTCAGAATGCAGTGAAATACTGATTTACCTTGACATTAACTGACCAGCAGCAAAACTAAATAAACTTAGATCCCAGTTAAATCTTACTTTGCAAGCTTAAGTGAGATTTAATTATATAAGGCAAGATATGAAAAAATCACAAGATAGTTTGAAAATGAGATCCACCAAGTTTATGCTAAAAATATGACTCAGCAATGAGAATAATAAACCACAAGGAGAGATTACAAGTGAAGGTCATAAATTTTCCATTACCTGGACTCCTTATGGTTTTGTTTTAGCAAAGCACTTAAACTTCCATATCCATAAATCCCATTGTCTACGTACAGTCATAAACATTTGTGTCCAAGAAGATGGTTTGTGGACTATCCAGACTATAATTTAAAAACATCTTTGTAATATATTTGAGTGAAACCTGCAGAATACAAGCATGAGGTTATTCAAGAGCTTAATAGAGGGCTGGGGGCCCTCCTTTGAGCAGTGCCTGTTATGGAGCAAACAGTTGTGTGTCTTCTGGAAAGTGTAAAATAACCATCAGTGGGCATCCCTTACATATAAATTAGATTTGTGTATAACATATAAAGATTCCACTTCCCTCTCCACTCCCCTCTCCATCTCAGCATAATCTTTAATGAAGCAGAAGCCAGAAACTGATCTTACAGAAGCACAGAATGGTTAAGGTTAAATGCTTCTCTGATGTTTGGCATAACAGCAAAGAATCACAGAATCACAGGTTAAGGTTGGAAGGGACCTCTAGAGATCACCTAGTCCAACCTTCCTGCTTAAGCAGGGACATACAGAGCACATGACGTGGTTTGGAAGATTGCCAGAGAAGGAGAGTCCACAACCTTTCTGAATAGCCTGTTCTGGGCTCTTGTCACCCTCACAGGAAGAAGTTCTTCCTTACATGGAGATGGAACTTCCTGTGTTTCATCTGGTACCTATTACCCCTTGTTCTGTCACTGGCCACCACTGAGGAGAGTTTGGCCCCATCTTCCTTACATTCTCCCCTCAGGTACTTACATTTATTGATCAGATCTCCCCTCAGTCTTCTCTAGGCTAAACAGACCTAGCTTGCTTAGTTTTTCCTCACACTATAGATTTTCAAGACCCTTAATCATCTTTGTCAATCTACACTGGACCTTCTCTAGAAGTTTCAAACTCCTTTTTCACGAAAACCAACATAGCGATACAGATCTTTAATATGATTTCTCAGACATTATGACCATGACCATAGCCTATAATGTAAATCACTGTATAAATGTGCAGCTTCTTAACATCCTCTAGAAAATTCAGGCTACTAACAGTAAGCAGGTTTTAGGACCACACTATCTTTTTCTAAAGGGCTTTTATCTAAATAATTGATGGGTGAAAGCAGCTGTTCCTGGTCCAAAATAGTACAGAAGCAAGGATTAGCATATAACACATGCATTTCCTGGATTTTGGTAGAAATCTAAGTTTGGAAGGCACTTAACATCTCACTGTAAGCTTAGTTAAATCAGTAATTACTTGTCAAATAGACAAGCCAAATCAACTTTCAATCTCTGTTCTCCTTTCAGCAAGGACAGAGTTATGGTTTAAAACATAGTGACACCATCTGCAAATTGTTGGTAGTTTCTGGAGATTCTTATTTATCTTGCCAGATTTAGAGCCTTTGTTTAAATCCTTTTAAGCTGCTCTTTTGGATAAATATTGACAACAAAAAGGGTAACAGAGAAATTCATTTGCCTGTATCATTAGCAAGACTATGGGTAAAATTCATCTTCTAGGGTCCTTCCAAATTAGCAAAAGTCTGTTCATTGAAGTGTACAATCATTTCTAAACTTCCAAGAGATATTACCCTCCTAAGCTCTTTTCCAGTAAACTGAGAAATGCCATGCAATTGACCTTAAGACCTTAGTTCTCATAGACAGCAGCTTAGCTCTATGACAAAGGTGCAATCAGATGCTTCACTAAGATGAAGAGCTGCCATCAATGTGTTTGCAAGAATATGTGATACACCTGCCAGAAATCTATACTGTACTGCTAATTTGAGGTAAGGAAAATTTTGCTTAATCACGTCATGTCCATTCAACTGTTTGTATAACTATGCTTTACAAATGGTTTGGAGAAAATACATGTTTCTTTCCTCTTCTGCTTAAGTTCTCCCTTTCAAAATTTGAAGAGCAGCATAAACCTTAAAGTCCAGTCCCCAGAAGAATTGAATAGGTACAGCTGAGGATGCTAATTTATGGTGGGAGTGGGTAACAATATGCAACAGAGGATAAGGGTGAAAGGATATTTGATCGGCTGCCAACAGAATATTAGACAGGAACTACCATACTCATCTTTTTTCTACCTCCATTTCCCTATTCATAAACATGAGGTGGCTAAGAAATACAATGCAATAAAAACTGGATGATATTCAAGTCTTAGAGTGATTATCCAGCTAGATTTTATTCATGGCTGTAACTGGTTCTTGGAGTACACTTATAACTTGCCTTTACAGTGGTACTTTTTGAGGAGTTACTGTTTGAAAAATATCCAGTGTAAGAGTTACATCATACTGTAGCTGGCATATGGCTAAGGCATCTTGTGGCATATCAAATGTCTTCTTAAATGTCATTTTTAGGTAATGGAGAGAGAAAGATGTTTCTGAAATGGAAAAGCCTACTTTTCTCAGACACAATTTTTTTGAGTTTTTTGTTTGCTTTTCTAGCATTTGTATTAATTCACATTACCTAACAGTTAGTAAGAATCATTTTGTAAAAATTGAAGGTTTAAGGCCTGATTTTAAAGGACTTGAGAGACTGTAAAGACTGTAAAGAATACTTACCAAATACTAGATTTACTGCAATTTCTCTGAATTGTTAAAATCTATTCTAGTGAACATTGTAATTGGTAGGAACAGGACTTGGCACTGTATGGGTTAGATCCCAACCAAGACTTCAGAACCAACATGAACATTTATCATCACCTTTTAAATCAAAAAGTTTGGTTTTGTGGACTACATGTTGTTTCCTTTACAGTAGTCTCACATAGCACAGTGAGCGAGCGTGTGTTGTAATATATTGTTTTACTTCTGCTGCCCTACAGATCACCATTAACCTAGAAGATTATCTGAGGTGGCTCAAGAAATTGTCATGTACAAGAGTGACTAAAAATTATTTTAATATATTCATTTTTATAAAACTACTATTCTAATTAAAGGAGACCAAAATGGTGAGGCTCTACAGAATGTATTTAGCATAAGTACTATTACCACAATCACCATTAGGTTATTTATAACGTTTTATTCTGAATTAGAGTAATGATACTATCAGAACTGGCTTCAAACTACAATTCTGTGAAATTCAAATTTAATGCTACATGGAATTTCATGCATTTGCAGTATCAGTTTATATAGTTTCATCCATTCTAAGTATCACTTTAAGGAATATATCCACAGAATTTCTATTTTCCAATAGAAAGTAAGCCAAAAAAATACATCTAGCATATTTCCTCATGTTTTTCCTAAAAACATCTTTTTGAAAAGAAAATAATTCAGCTCTCCTTCTATCTGTGTTATCCTATAGACAATACCTTGGATACCTGCTCCCGGTTATTTAACTGTGTATGTCCTCACTCAGCTTTATGTAAGCCAGGAGAGTTAATACCAAGTTTCACAGAGAGGATTCTCTTTCAAGTCAGTTTCTCTCTGAGGCTCTGTAAAGAGATCAGCATTTGGAATGTGATTTTCACTTCCATGCCAACCTTAAAGTAGGATGCAGTTTGTCATCTCTGCCACAACATACTGCAAGACTACTCCTGTACTTAATTTGGCCACAGATTTACTACTTACTCTAGAAGCACTTTGAAAGAAATTATCATCTCATGTGCTTCACCTTTATTTTCATGGTAATTCTTGTGTCTTCCAATACTGTCTAAAAGGTAAAGCTTATTTGTTTAAGAAATTGGATTTTGTTTGGAAGGAATTCATTACTTGTAGCCAGTTGGTGTCTGAAGTGTTCCCAGCCTTCTCTCAGCACCAAAAGGTGGGATTTGGGGACCCACAACATCTTTTTCAGCTACTAGCAAGAAAATAGTCCTTAACTTCCAGTCTAAGATTACTGGTAGTGCTTCTTCATAGTATGAGTTTGGCACTGCCAGTCTGATGGGGTTGGATTCCGTGTTTCTGTATAGCAACCCTTCCCTCCATGGAGTCCCCACCTGCAATATCTCAGCAGTCATGAGCAACAGCTCCATAGCCAGGTATTTATCACACCAGGAGCCTCTTCTGCTAGCAGGGCAAGTGCCTTACTCTTTCTTCCTCTCCACTTCCCCATGGAGACTCATGCATATGGAAGAGCTATAGCACATCACACACACAACCCCAGGGGCACTCTGCAGCTACGCATTTCCCTGCCCACCTGAGGCAGCCTGCTGCATTGCCACACTTAAGCTGAAGTCCTCAATTTATACACAGGACAGGTACACCTGTGGCAGCAGCCATGCAAGGCTCTCACTGCTACAGATCTGAACTGGATTTGAACCAATGAAATAAAAACAAAAAGTTTCACTTCTTCTTACCAAAATGCTAAGTCACTGAACTTCCACGAGCAAGTGCTGTGTATTTACCACACTTGACAATAAATCACACAGAAGACATTGTGTTAGCCTGCTCTTGCCAGCCTTTGAACTTTACTTAGGTGTTTTGTACCTGTCTTTGAAAAGAAATCTAGTATTTGTTGTCAAAAGCATCATTATAAAAAAGGACAAAGAACTCATTGTGAGAAACATACTACTCTTTTTGAGAAGAATCTGTCATGAATATAGTACCTCCACAAGTATTATACAGAACTCTCTTGGTTCAACTGATGTAACCCATCACTTATAAGTGACAGAAATGAAATAAGAGGAGTCTGTCCCACTGGCTCTGAACAGAGTACAGGAAGGCACACAGTCAGCTTATCTCATCTAAGATAAGTTTTCTGTAGGCTGAATGAAATCCATGTATCTGTTATCTGTATAGTGGCCCTTGCCTCCAAGTAGCACTTGGGAAAGCACTGCTCCTAATGGCTATGTTCTTATTTGCTAGGGGGAAAAAGAATATTATATTTCTGCTTTGGGAATCATTATGTTTTTCATTATTTTACCATTAGAGACAAAGTGCAAAGAAGTTGATATGAAACACAGCACTTGACAATCAGCTCAAAAAGGAAGATATCACATTAAGTGAGTTGACAAATGATTTTTGTGCGTGTGTGTGAAATTTTTCATAAGCTACCAGACAAAATCATCTCAATTATATGAAGATAAACAATTTTTCAAATTCTGGCTCACTGAACAAAATGATACCACTTCCAGCCTTGTTCAAATTATCAAACCTCATAAAAATAAGGAAATATGAGTTAAATAGAAAGCTCTTATAAACTGCAGCTACAAGAGGAGCAGTGGGGGAAATCTCTATCTTTTATTTTTATAAACCACTAGAGTTACATTATCATTTGAAAAGCCCTTATTTTTTACAAGCAGATAAATGTGTAGGTTAAGTGCTCTTTCTTGCAGCAGCAAGATTCTTCCCCTCCCCCATAAAACTTTATTACTATTATTTATCATATTTTGAAATATGCAGTTATTTACATTGGGAAGAGTCTAACCAGGCAATCACCTGACAGAAAAATTCAGTTAATACCCTCTAGCAAATAAATATAGTGACCACCTGCCAACCTCCAATATCATTTTCTCAGCAGAGCAGCAATTCACCAGTAGTTCAATCAGGTATTCAATGGAGAATTATTCCTGTTTTACAGACTGCCATCACTAACAGTGAGGCTAGAGTTTGCTGCTTTACCATTTTGGCAGGCAACCAAGTAGTCTGCAGGATTGGATTTTCTCCTAAGCTGTTTCAGCAACAGTGAGACAAAAAGGCCTAGATAATATCTATAAATGCGGATGGAGGCCTATACATGTTACCTTGACATGGTCTGCACTCCCGCAATAATTGTCAAAAGATCCTGGAGTGGGAAAACATTTAAAAAATTAATATGAGGAGCAAGGTGATAATACATTTTAGATGTGACAAGTTAATGGCTGCAGCTGCTTTTTTGCTTCATAGAGTTGTCTGAGAGCAGCCCCAGATCTGGGCAGCCCTATTGCCCTTTAAATATTCCTGAGGTCCCAAAAAACAGAGCCTTAGATCTTACTTTGCTGTAGGAGTAGATGGGACAGTGAGAGGCCAAGCTGGGCACACACTGCCAAGTAATTCTGTGCCACCCTTCATAGTGAGTGGCAGCTTGTGATGGCTGCCGTGCCACCATCCCCACCCAGCACAGGCCCCTTCTGTCCTTCCGGCTACTGCTGCTCTGCTAGGAACTTCTGTCTGATCTGATATCTACAGCTCCATAACACATAGAATTAAACTTTTACAGGCAACCTCTTAAGTAGCCTTTCCTATCTTCCTCTGTAGAAAATTCTCTAAATAACTGCTTCTACCTTCTACTAAATAACTAATTTTGTATCAAAGGAATCAAAAGAGTTACTACCTGCATTATTCTGACTGTTTGCTCCAATGTATTTAGCTGTCACATACTTAACCCACAGTCATAATCATAGTCTGCCAATCACTATATGTCTTTTTCATGAATATGCTCTCCACCAAAGCACATGTAACAGCAACATACATCTCCTCATACATTCCTCTCCTCATTTTCCCTTCTCCCACCAGCTGTCAACAGAACTTGTCTCTCCTTTGGGGTACTCCTCCTGTGGAAATTCTGAGGATGTTGAGGAAAACTCTGAGGATGATGAGAAAACTCTGAGGCCAGGAGGAGAGCATGTTTTCTCTTTTAGATCTCAGAAACCACTGCCTTACATCTCTGGAAAACAGTAAAAGAATATGCAAGTGCATGGCCTCTGTGTATGGTGCAGCAGATCTCGCTCACTGCCTCACAGAAACACAACTCTTCAAAGAACATCATTTTAGTTATGACTGAAAGCCTGGAAAGGTCCTCTGAACATTTAAACCACTTGGTAGAGCTATAAGACAATTCCATCCTTTATAAGAAGAAAGAAAAAGGGTTTTCAGGCTCCACCAGTTTAAATTGTATGAGACACACGCACTGAAGTATATTTTGAAATACACAAGCACATTCAGGCCCTGCCTCAGAACAAAGTACTGTCCATCTAGCCTAGTAGGCTTGCCTCAGTTTTGGAAAGCTTTTAATATTTAGAAGAAAAGTGCATAGGCTTTTATTCAAATCCATTTTTTTTCCTGATTGTTTGCCCCAAGAATCACAACAAATGCACTAAACCTGATTCTGTCTTGTATCACTATTTTAGCTTTTTGAATTCCAATCTAACTTGCTTGCAAAGGGATAGTATTTTATGTTCAATAGTACTATGCTGAGCATACAGTATCTTTGGTTTTGTCCACAAAATTATTATTGACTTCAACAAACAATAACAGAATCCATTTCAAAATGGTCATATTTAGTGTTAAATTCCAGAAAACGTTCAGACATTAGGAGTCATTTCTATCTGAAATGTTCGACTAGCAGGATTTCAGTGTCAGGGGAATACACTGTCAGATAGAATCACCCACTGGGAACAGTCAGAGAGCAGTCTGATCACAGTCTGTCATATTTTAAAGTGCAAAGTCTACAGATGAATGATACTGACCTCCAGACATTAGTTGGGAAAACATGAGTTCAGGAAAATCATCCCAAAGAGCTTAGAATTTCATGGTAACAGTCAACAAGAATTTTACTTAATACTTTGTCATGTAATATAGATATGGCATGGCAAATTCATGTGCTACAATAATACAAGGAAACATGTGTAAATGATGAATAAAAACTATAATAGTAATTAAGAATAAGGACAATCAAGAGTAAAATTTCAAAGAAATGTTAGTGGCAAAATGAACTCTTGAAACAGATATCTCATCTACCTTTCTTAAATTTTGAGAAATGTTTAGACATCTGCATATTGAAACATGTATAGATTGGGGAAGAGGAATGCAGTTTAACTGCCAGTAATATAAAATGAAAATAAAAGTTCTTTCCCCCCCCCGCAAGAAAAAAAACATGACAATATGTTTCACAACTCTAATACAGGTAGTCATATGATAGATCTACAAGGATAATTCTTGAAAGAGAGCAATTAAAATATTTAGGAACATAGTTAATCAAGAAATAAATGTATTCTATTTTGGATTCTTTTCAGAGATTAATTTAATTTGCAAATAGCAAATCTATATCAAGCTACCGTGAACCTGCTCCATGCTGATCTCTAAGGCCGACAAGAGTGAGAAGCTGATATCTCACCTGCAGTTCAGGAAATGTGAGGAGAGATTTCAATTCAAACCTCTGCAGGAGCAGAGAAGCCTTGTTTGGAAGTTTCTTTCTTGGTGGTCCATACAGAAAATAAAACTCCTTAAAGCAGAATAGATTTTGATTTCTCCTTGCAGGAGGGGTCCTTTTGACCAGTTCTAAATTGCAGAGTGAAAGCTCTATATAAGCAAGTCTGTGCAAATTAAAGGAAAAAACTTTTTGTTCCACAAAAAAAGAAAATCATTATAATTTACAATTAGAACTTTTTTTCCATTGCTACTGCGATATTGACATTACTTTGTTCCTGCTGCAAACACTCTTTTTCCTTTACATCTATGATTGAGCTTTTACACTAAAAATATTCATTTTATCTGACAGTACAGGAAGGGTTGCAGCAGATTCATGGAGGAAGGGGGAAGAAAGTGACAGCAAATGTATATATGCTGATCATCATACACACCTAGAGATAGTATAATCACCTCCCAAAATAATGGTTTCCTGCCAGAAACAGAAACTAATCTGTAATAGAGGTATAAGCAAAAGAATGCAGGGAGAACCCCAGAGAAAATTTTAGAAGCTGGAATAAACTCCTACAGGTTTTACATTCCACTGGGGCAATTTCTAATGTTTCAGCATTGTAAAGAAAAGCTTGCAGGAAAAGAAATAATAAGCATTCAAATTGTGTTGTGCATGTAGACATCTGATAAAAAGCACAATCTCTAATAGTCTGTGGAGGGAGGTGCGGTAACAAGTCCCTGTATATTTCTGGAAGAAATAGAGCTCTCATTTCGTATTTGCAGAATGTTGCTGTGGTGATGTTCTGTCAGGTGTCTGGCCCTGTGTAATTCTGAATACTTCCAAACTTTGCAATGTTTTGACATGCTAAGATGGTTGAAAAGTGAAAAACTAGTTTGAAAAATGAAATGGGAAAGCTAGTCTCCTTTCAAGAGTTGAAATGGATCATTTTATGGTTGCTGAAAATTTTATAATGACTATTATCAAATGTATGTATCCTTTTTAATGTCTAACAGAAGTTATTTTTATAGTAAACCTAAATTCATTTGAGAAAGAGGAGATAGCTGAATAGTTACTATTTTCAATATTAAATATTAATAAAATTATGAAATTTTTATAAACTAGCTTTTTCTGCCCAAAATTGTCATTTGAAAAAAAAAAGATGGAAAAGATGCTGACAGCTGACTTCACTTTGGCTCTGTAATATAAAGTCTAATATGGTTATCTCCAAACCTGTACCTACAATTTCTTAATGTCACATCAGTTAGTGACTGGAGAATTCTGGTCTTTCTCTTCCATATCCCTTGTTTGCCAGGTTTGTGTCTTGTCTGTTTTGTTTATGGCTTCCCCCTTTTCTTATCCCTTTTGAATGGAAAAAGTCCTCAATTATATACTGTTCATGAAGCAAGTACTTTCACACTCCACATACCCTTCAAGGCACTGAATGCTAAAGAAAAACTACTATTGATTCCAATGCTATTTAAATTTCTCCAAGTCCTCACTACTAATAGCTTTCTTTCCTAAAGAAATAAAAGAGCGATTTTTTTTTTCCCTGTAAAGTTTTTCAGAAATAGATTGGCAAGTTGCAAGGCATATTTAAAGCATGCAATACAAAGTCAGTGCAAAGAGTCTGGCTTTGCACCAAAAAAGAAATTTGAAGAATAAAACGGAATAAAGGAAGGTCTAAGACATTATTTTTCAAATGTATCAATACACTGTGGGAGATAGAGGAGCTAGAATTTAATTTGTTATTTGTTTGTTGCTGGCTGACAAGGTCTGTTTGGTTCCTGTCAGTTCTCTGATGAATGTTATCACATACCATATCTGTAATTTGCCAAGAGGCATATTTTTATTTATGCTACAGATAATCCTCATGGCTACTTTCACGTGCCATTGGGTAACATCATTTCCCTGAACAACCAAGAGTCCAAACTCCTGAAACTGTCCTTTCCAACCTTCTGTATCTGTTGTTAGACTCAGACAACTTTTTATTTCACACTGTTCTCTGCAGGCTTTTTACCTCATGAAAAGAAACATTAGTGAAGGATCTAAAGAAAGACTTTTATAAATCTTAAAATATTTCATTGGATTTGTATTAGAAGATGATCTTTACTCATTTTAGCACTAACAGTCAATTAAAATAATATGCCAAGTAGCCCCCAAACTATTGGAATAGCTGGAGAGCCCTGTAACCAAAGACCTATAAATAAATCATGTAGTTCAGTGTTTGTACTATACTATACCACAGAGTCTATCCAGAGCAATCATAACTCAATGAGTGAATTGCTACTTCAGATTTTTACCATCCACCAAAGGGTACTTTTGAGAGTATTCATTGACAATATACTGCCAAATCCAGTATTTGTCAGCTAGTAACAAAGCATTTGTGATTCTAAAAAAGTATAGCAACTTTCTGAGGGAGTTCATCATACTATATTAGTGAATTCTCTACTGCAGCAATTTTCCACCTGATAATACCACTAATTATTGTCTCCAGTACTGAGTGAACAGCTATTGAATAATGTACTCGACATTTTCCATTGCATCAAATGAATATTGGCTAGTAGTAGTATTTTTAAATAATTTATGTCAGGCAGATGATCATTTTACTGCAAGAAAAAGGCCACTCATATGATAGGGCTATGTTCTTGCAGAAATGTTATCCAACAAGTAGACACTGTCCAAAAACTATTTTTCAAATTATGTCATAATTTGATATATTACCATAGTAATATATCATAATAATAATATGAATTGTTATATATTATTATATATAATAAGGTATAGATTATCAGAATAATACATTATAACAATATTATACTATCTTAATAATATTTTGCATTTATTTAATATTATAGACAGGCAATCTGAAAGTGACATGCAGGCACTGCTAAATAGTCTTCTTTTATATTATCAGTCATGTTCCACTGAAGAAAATGGTTCCACTGGTAGAGAAAATGAGATACAGAATTGATTAGGCCAACAATCGCTATGCCTTATTTTATCAGACTAAGTATTTGGATTTATCTTCTAAATTGGTGGACCTGATTCCCAAAGAGGCTGTGGTAATACACTACTCATTGAATTCCCTGCTTAATAAGGCAGCTATATTTAAACATTGAGATTTAAAAATGTCAGGCTAATTGGCTTGAGAGTCAGAAAAATCTAGTGTCAGAGTAAGAAGTAGTCATATTCTGGGTCCTGAGATAGATAGTTTTGTTAACACTAAGAAAAAGTTTCTCTGTCACTTTATTGAGAAATTGTAAATTCATATATGCAAAGAAAACAATGAATAGATGTTTTGATGACCCTGTTTTGATGTGACCACGTAAACAGCTTCATCAGCTTGCTTTTGCTTACCTACTAGGTTAATTAGTTGTTTATAGATGTCTGCATCCTTTTACCAATGAAGATCTTAATGGAACAGTTATCCGTTCAAATGAGTATTACTGTGTTCACATACATTCACAGAACGGATTATCTTTTGTTATCAAAAGTGACGTTTTACCTCTAATTTCCAGAAGTAAATCATAGAATCCTTAAGGTAAGAAGGAGCCTCTAGAGATCATCTAGTCCAATCCCTCTGCTCAAACAGGGACTCCTAGAGCACGTGGCTCAGGGTCACATCCAGGCAAGTTTGGAAGATCTCCACAGAAGGAGGCTCCAAAACCTCTCTTGGCAGCCTGTTCCAGTGCTCTGGAACCCTCACAGTCAAGAATTTTTTCCTTAAGTTCCTGCAGAACTTCTGATGCTTCAGTTTGAGGTCATTTCCAGTAGTTCTGTAAGTGGCCACCACTAAAAAGAGGCGATCCCCATCTTCCTCACTCCCTCCCTTGAGATATTTATAGACACTGATCAGATCCCTCCTTAACCTTCTCTTCTCCAGACTCAACAGGCCCAGCTCGCTCATTCTTTCCTCATAGGGCAGATGTTCTAGGCCCCTGATCATCCTGGTAGCCCTGCGCTGGACTCTCTCCAGCAGCTCCACATCCCTCATACTGGGAAGTCCAGCACTGGACACAGTACTCCAGATGTGGCCTCACCAGGGCTGTATAGAGCAGGACGATCATCTCTCTCAACCTGCTGGAGACGCTCTTCTTAATGCACCTCAGGATCCCCTTGGCCTTCTTGGCTACCAGGGCACACTGCTGTCTCATTGGCAACTTGCCGTCCACCATGAGGCCCAGGTCCCTGTCTGCAGGGCTGCTCTCCAGCAAGTCAAGCTCTAATCTTTACTGGTGTCCAGGGTTATTCCTCCCCAAGTGCAGGATCCTACAATCGCCCTTGTTGAACTTCATTAGGTTTCTCACTGCCCAGTTATCCAGTCTGTCCACGTCTCTCTGCATGGTGGCACAGCCCTCAGGGCCATCAGCTACTCCTCCCAGTTTGGTATCATTAGTAAACTTGCTGAGGGGGCACGCTGTCCCTTCATCCAGATAGCTGAATAAATTGAACAGGATTGGACGAAGGACTGACCCCTGGAGAACACCACTAACTATAGGCCTCCAACTGGACTTAGCACCACTGATCATCACCCTCTGAACTCAGCCATCCAGCCAGTTCTCAGTGCACCTCACCATCCACTTATCTATCCTACACTTCCAGAGCATAGCCAGGAGGATGTTGTGAGGGATGTGAACCTGATATAGAAACTTTTCAGCATTCTACGTCTTGTCTTTTTGAGCATTTCTACATTAATGGTTGCATTTTCACCTACAGAACATAATGAAGCATGTATCATAGTGCACTATAAATATCACAGTTCCATATGACAGTGGTTCTGGCCCTGCACTGAACAAATGCAGCTATCCTGTGACAATACTGGCAGGCAGAAACCTTCATTTTTTCTGTGCTTCACTCCACAGTGCAGTTGTGTCTTTATTCTCCAGGGTTTAAAGAAGTCAAGTGGCTTCCAGATCTAGAGTATGGAGAGCTCTTTGGACAGAGTCCTGTCTTTCCGCAGCTGTGCTGGCATGCATTGGTCAATGTTAATTTTTATCAACTAAAAAAAACCTTCCAGGAGGGCATCTAAAAAGCCAAAATTCCTTTCTGGCTCCCTCACTTCTTGAAAGCTCCAGTTTTGAAATCCCTTCAATGTTCCAAAAAAATGTTTTTGTTTTATTTTCTCTCAATTCACATCCCTATCTGAGAAACAAATTTGAAAAATGTAGTATTTTTCAAGAGAATTATTCACTATTTTTTCATCCAGCCCTTTTAGTGTATGACATCTCTTGTTGACTTTATATGAGAAAAGGGGGAAATACTAACCCAAATATTTCACCTAGCCTTTAAGATTCTGGAAATACTCATAACTAGCTCCTGCACTAAGCACCAAAAGTACAATGAGATGGATCCAAAATTCAGTTGGAAGTTCCAAGTTAGGTTGGAAGGGCTCAACTGGCAAAGGCATTGAGATCAGCATATCAGATTCCTTTTGACTGTAACTGGCAAAACAACAAATGAGAGAGTACAAAATATCATCCTCACACTCCTCCTCTGTGGATGTAAGGTAAGGACCTCAGGAAACTTGTACTGTGGAGTTATTGAGGAGGATTTCATAGGAAAAAAAATGCAATCTAAAAATGAATGTTAAAGTTGAGACCAATCAACATTAAAATGATATAATGCTATGTGAGAAATATTTTCTTAGAAGATATTTCTTGGTTTCATTGTGCTAGAAATAAATATGAATTTTGCGCTGGAAAAAATCTTCAGAGATGCTTCATATCATACCGATGCAAATAAAAGATATGGTATGTAGAATACAGGTAGGTGCAAAATCAAACTAAATTACTAAAAACTTCCAAAGAAATAGCAGGAGAAGAAGAGATTAGAAATTTAAGGATGACAGATGAGAATGGGAGGTCTGTGGCAGTAAAAAAAAATACTCCAATTGAACAAAAAGATCTCTGTCAAACCAAGCGTATTTCACAGAAACAGACACATAGAAAAAAGGAAAAAAAATTCTACAAAATCCAAAAGCTCCGGGGAAATTGAATGTGAGTCAAGACAATTTTTATTGTAAATGTGAAAATGTTCTCTCAGAAAAAAATAGTGTTGCTATACATGAAATTTTGATTTGTACCATGAACAATTCATAAATTACTTTTTTTCACTTTCTGTTCTGCATGACCTATAATGAGAGTCATTGTGTTGAACTTTATAGAAATAAAGATAGACCAAGATGAAATGGAGGTTCCATTATCTTTGGGACTAGTAGCTGCCATTGTTTCAAGTTCGTTAGTTTTGGAAGTCAAAGACCTGAAATATTGCACTTCATTTTTGTGTTCTTTTATTTCCCTTGGTCACTATTAAGTCTGATTGATTGAATAGGTAGTAAGGCTAGTTTACTTCCTACCTAAAATTTGCTTTGTTGTCCCTTGTCACAACCCATGTACCCCAAGCCCTCAATACTAGTGATAATGTATCCCAGATTCAGACAGTTAATAAAGAGGCAGTCATTGAAGAGGTTTTGACAGACATATAACCTCTGTTTAATTGTTAGAAATGAGTCCATATCAGAAAACTACTAAAATAATCAGTGCAGTTCCTTGAAGAGAATCTCTCCCTTTTTTAGGTCCTAAGGTGATTTCTTATAGAACATGGTTATGCTGAGTGCTCAGAGAAAAGCATAGTTGCTGTCCCACTACTCCATATTGTGTTGGACTTCAAATTGCAATTAACATTAATTCATTCTCCAAGAAGAAAAAAAAAGAAACAGTCATTTTGGGTTACTTCTGTCCAATTACTTTTTTGTACAGTGATTGGTATCAAGTATTCTATAAATATTTCAACTATTTAAACAGTTAATTATTCAAATTCTTTCATTAGTATTTATTCTTTTTCAGACCACACATAAGATGTATTGTAAGAAGAATGTGTGTGTATAAAAGCAGGGAAGATTAAATGGTGGCATCAGGAGAGTCAAACATCTTGATATGACACAAACTTTACTGGCTACACTCTGAAATATTTTCAGAAAGTTTTATCAGGCAAGCATTGAAAAGATTCCATGAGACAGAATGCTCCAGAAGTGTCCAAAAGGGAAATGTCTAATCTACAAGGGCCACTGGGGAAGATCTTTGTTAGATGTGTTCAACCATTTTTTCCATGAGCTTACACAGGGCAGTAGTATTATACTCTACTATGTAGCAATTTTTAATTATATTTAAGAAAAAAAAACAATATTTCTTGCCATAGACATTTATTTTTTTCTACACTGATTTTATTTGCAGTCAGAAATAAAAATCTCTGTGTAAAAATGTAGGTGGTGCTGGAGAAAAGATTTACTGTTCAACTAATTTGTAAGAGACTCAGTATTTAAGAGTAGTCAGATTTTATTAGCACAGGAACCACCCACATGACAAAGCTCCAACTTGTCGCTAAACATTTAAAGTGATGTAGACCAGTTTTTGCTATTAATTCCTAATGCAGTATTTCCAGATGTAGAGCAAGCTGACACAGTTAGAGTTGCCTGTCTGCTTAGTTTGCACTGAGATGAACTAATATCTTGTCTCCAGGCAAGCTGCTTGACTTATATCCACAAACAAGTGATCTCCACAGAACTGCATAAAACATATGTGTTTGTTAAACTCACATCTTTTTAACTCTATGACATAAAAAACATTTCTGCACTGAAATTAGTAACAAAAATTGTTTTATATGAAGAATTCTATATTTTAATATGATATCTCAAAAAAAGAAACTAGTAAGAAACTAGTCAAGTGCATTTATAACCAAAGATCATAAAGAAGTTTACATACATAAAGCATGTCCACCAGAAAGTATTCTGATCCTTTTCTCCTCCTGTGCTTTGTAAGGATAGCATCCATCCGTCTGCATACCATCTGCATGTGAGGAGGAACTTCTTTCCTGTGCGGGTCACAGAGCCCTGGAACAGGCTGCCCAGGGAGGTTGTGAAACACAGGCAACCTGAAGTGTTAGGCATCATGTTTGTTTCTTGAATAAGGACTTAATTTTCTCTCTCTAATCTAAGTATAATGTCATGTGAGATTTTTAATTAGGCTAACTGCACTGTACAAGTTACCATAGCATCTTGGCCTATAGCAGGCCAAGTGGATGAAAAGGGAATGTAAAGGCTTGATGGAGGCTTAGAGAAGGCTAAGGAAGTGCTACTGAAACAAAGCATAGCTGGCGTTGATAGCTGCTACTCTTGGACTTCATTATTCTTTCAATTGCAGTGAAGTGGGCCTACACAGACTCCTCTGCCTTCAAGGTCTCAATTTGAAGTCAAATAGGAGTTGAGGAGTAAAAATTCAATCATCAGAAATGTTTTGTGGCTTTCAACAGAATAGAGTCTTTTAACAGTTAGCTCAATTAATTCCCATGTTAAGTGAATAGTCTTGTTAATGCAGATTCAAGAATGATATAGCATGCAATTATCAAAGTCACCAGTAGCAACTGCATAATTCAATTTGCTAAGTGTATAAACTCAAACTATATTCCCTCCTTTTTCTCTAAAAGAAGTCCTCCTGTATTTAAATTTGTCAGTCTCAGGCTCAGCTAAAATTGAATTTACTTTGGAAAATGTGACTAACCTCCCATAACCAATAATTATAGCTTTCATTAATTTTTAATGTTACTTCATTGAAATAAAAATAGACCCCTTTGTACCTTGGTTAGACTGCAATATCACTTCATGCCTTTCACTAATGAACTTCTACATTTGAGTCACAGCTAAATTATTTTGTCTAATTAAAAGAAAAGTTAATTCCTTGATGGCCAGAGTCAACATGCCTAAGTCCTTCATCTCTGTTCTGGCACAGGCTGTGCCAGAACTGCTAGGAGCAAAGCTGGTTGTTCTCGTACAATCACTGGATCAGGACTCAAGAGACCCGGCCCTGCTTCTGACTATCTGTATGACCTTAGGCAAGTCATTTGATAGATTTCTGCCTTACAGATAGATCTGTAATCTGGAAATAATACCTGTCAGATATGGTAGGGATACATTCTTTTATATTTATGGGTCTAGAAGCATCTAAAAATGCTGAATTCTCCATTGAACAATGAGTATGAATACAGCTGAAATAAGAATGAAATAAGAGTTCTGAATTAATTACGCTCTATTAATTTATTGAAAATAAGCTATTATAAAATATTATTTTAGCCAAAGATACAAGTATTGTTCACAATTCTTTCCTTTTCTCCAGCTTCCATCTTTAATCACTGGCAGTGCTTTGTAGGAATTGTTTCATGTTGAAAATTCTACAGTGACAATACAATGTCTAAAAATGTGTTTTCCCCCATTTTTCCTCTAAGATTTTTTTTTCTTGATATTTAAATGGGATAGTAAAGTGATAGCTGAAAGGGAAGGGTGGTGAAAGAAGATGAATATCAGAGTGGTTCTCCTCAAAAAGAAATTTTAGCTCTTAGAATGCACAGAGTAATTCTGGAGTACTGACTATATCTGATGTATCCTGCATCTGATGTAGTCACCATGCATTTGAGGGATTTGCCTGTCATCAAAAGGTGCTCTGCAAGGATACAATTCTCCTAATGTGGTAGCGAGGGGACAGGATCATCTCCTTTATCCACTGCATAATACAACTGCTACAAAGTTTGTGAGATTGTGACGTATGAATTCTAAAACTGTGTCTTCTACAGAGCTGGATGCATTTAGGGACCCTGACAAAAAAAGAGCTTATGCTCTGTGAACAGGGTGACACTGTGCTAATGGAAAAGTCAGCTGAATCATCTGAGATGGATCATCTAGCAACAAGAGACTACTATGAGGACAGTGGTATTACAAAAAATAAGACATGATAGAAGATACTTTGTACAAGAAGAAAATGAGAAAATATGGAATTGTGATCTATAGGCCCAAATCTATGCCATGCGGAAGCAATCAAAAATGGCAAGAGTTATCATCATTGTATTATTAATGATGTAATTACTATAGTGACTTCTGTTATTTCAAATTGATGTTTTGTCATCTTAGATTGCCTAAATCAGCACTAAGCAAAAGATAAACAAACACTTTGGGCCCTCAGAAATAACAGTCACTGAAAAAGTTTGAGAAGAATGCAACACTGTATTTCATACCTAGGAAACGATGGGTAAAAAAGTCCTCAGCTGAGTCTTTTTCCTTTCTTCCTTGTTCCTGCTGCTACAATATGCCTACCTAGTTCTCTGTTGTGCTCCTCTTGTTGTTACTGTGTTCTTATGTTACTATCAGAGATATCCAAGATGTGCAGTCAAAATAGGCTATAAACGTACAGATTAAGGATTTATTCTAGTAACATTCATACTATTCTTCTTACCCTAATCACCAGATTAAAGGTATCATTATTCGCCATTTTTTCTTACTTTTCAAAAGCTGCTGGGTCCAGAACATGTCAGTAAACGAACATGTCCTCTTAGTCATGCAGACCCATTTCATCTGTTCGCAGGTGTCAACCTACAGTGAACTTATTGCCAATTTCCCAGGTATGCATATCCACAGACAAGGCAGACATGTCTTTTTTTCCAAAGAGGTTTCTGCCAATTTGTTATACTCTCTACCAAATATACAGCAGCAGGTGGTATAACTACACCTTCATTTACTGGGTTGGAAAATGCTTCTTTTCCATGTACTCTGAAGTACGAGTATTGGACATAAAATTTGTTTGTTAATATCATATTCACATATAATACTTTTAAACCCAATTACCTTGATAAATATGGGATGAGAATATTATAATTTATTTTGCTTTAACTTTTGCAGAGGATGGCAGGAAAGGTAGATACCCCAAATAATACAGAATCAAATAAATAAATGTATGAATGGCATACTTTCTTGTATAGAAACTGGTGCTAATCCAACATCCATGCATAATCCTTCATATGAGAAGCTGTGCCATTGCATGAAAAAGTCTACCTGCACTTTGTTCCTGTGATGGATCATCTGTTTCTTCACTGCATGGTAGTGAATTTTAAAAAAATAAATTACCTACAAAGAGGTGGCCAGATTTAGCTAAAAATTAGAGACAATTATTCTGATTTAAAGCTGAAGCAGTATCTTGCGAATGGCTGCTCATCCAGCTGGAGCTTATTGTGACCCTGCTATTCCAGTCAATTCTTTTTCTGTCACAAAAAATTTATTAATACTGAGGAATACTTGAAGTAGAGGGCACAAAGGAGAAAAACAAGGTCTGATGATCTGGCTGCCATTTGAAGTCCTACAAGTTCTAACCTGCAATTACTTTGCCTGTTGGCTCTTCTATTTACAAGATTGCCATTTTGGAAACAAATCTAACTGGAACATACTGTCTTGAGTCTGGTTTGTTTTTGTTTTTTTTTTTCTACAAGACCTGTTCCTTATGGTTGCAGTAAACTCCTCTAGCTGTGTATTGTGTAAAAATGGGGATTTATTTTTAAAAAAGTAAATATATACAATTTCATCTGTTAGTTTTTAATTTACACAGTGTTTTCTCCTTTTTGTTCTTGGTAAAGGATAATGAAGGGAACCCGACTGACCTTCTCCACAGTAGAAACTATTATACATGCCAGTTTTATTACATCTTTTCTTGTGCTTATTCTTTCCATATTAATTAGCTCTCATTTCTTTAATCTTTCTTCAGATAGAAACTTCCATCAAAGGCTTCCACAGAGAACTGGACTAGGTTTTAGAAAAGAAAACTTCTGTTAAATTAATTGAGAATCTCTTTGAGGAAAATGGAACAAACATATCAAGATAAGGGGGGACAGCATAAAAAATTAAAAGTAAGCTCTCTTTTCTTTGCATACTGGAAATACTTCAGGCTAGGAGCTTATTGAACGAGGCACATATGTTATTATCTCCTTCTCAAGGGACTTGCTACCACAGGCTTTTTGTCCTCACTATTAGTTATGTTGGCAGGTGTTCCTTGTAGCTCAGAACCTGGCCATTTGGAAATCATGATTTAAGTAATATCTGAATTTCAGTCTCCTGACAGGTGTAATTTAATGTCATTCTGAGCTACACAAAAATATATTCCTTAAATGCAACACACAGGGCAGCTCCTTTTTCCTGCCACAGAGCAGAATTTTACTGAATACTGCCATTTGATCTCAGTGCCTCACTTGCAACTCAGCTAAGTTGCTCGTGTTCACCTTCTCTTGTGAACTTCTCTTCTGCTTTTATATAACTTTGGTTTAATCTCACCAATAAATCCTCACTTTTAATTTTAGAAAACTTGCCAGAAGCTCACAAAGTCAGTTTGTACGTCCCTGGAATCCAACCACCTGAATGAAAAGGAAGTGTGGTCCAGACATTATGCTAGATGATATCCTACGGAATTTTAGTGTTAATTAAGCTTTTGCTCGTCTAATGTTTTTCCATAAGAATCTTAAGTGATATATGTCACCTTGTACCTTTTCCATCTGGCAGTCTAATTAAAGAAGGGACAAGGGTCAACCTCTTGTGCTCTTGCTAAAAAGTAATTAAATTATATCAACTGGAACCTCCCAAGAACCTGGGAAAATGCATCATGTCACCTGAGGACTCCAGAATGAGTAACAGTGCTTCCTCACCTGAGGAAACGTCTTTGGACAAAGAAGCTTATGCAACTAGAGTTTTGTGGAAGGGAGAGAAGGAGAGAAAACTACTAAAACAATTTGGAAATCCTAAATGAGAAAAAGGAACATAGTTACTCCCAGTTTGCTCATTATCAGCCTGTCCTCTTACTACAGCTGTCTGTATGTTGGCGAAGTGCCCTTCTTCCTGGGCTATTCACCATTGTTTGTTGCCGAGCCTCAGAGGAATCCAACTGTTTGGCACTGTCATCTGTTGTTCCTATGCAATATATACTTTTCTGGGACTTTTTTAGCAATATGATCTGAAGCATTGCTGAGTAAGGAGCACCATATTTCCTGTCCAAGGCTGCTGTTTTGGGGAACCGGCAGCTGCTGTTTTTGCCCTTTCTTGTCAATTGCTGTTCTGAGCCATATGAAAGCATTGCTCCTTGTCCTCTCTCAGCTCTTCTGGCTACCTTTCACAATAAGCTCTGCAGTGATTCAGCTTTTGCTTAGAGTTCCCACATGAGAGATTTGGCACACCTCCCATCCTAAGAATATTGCACATGGTTTTCCTGTCCACCATTGCTAACCACAAATAAAATCTTCTATTCACGCTAGCTTTGCTGCACATATTCTTTTCCAAAGCCTAGCGGCCTGAAGTGCTAGCTCATATGCATGCCAACACATCCTGGTAGAGCAGCACTTCCCTTAGAGGGATTTTGCCTATCTGAAATTCTCAGGATGCATAGACTGCCTCTCTTCCTGCTCACCAAGAGATGCCAGCAGTCAGAGTTTGCCTTCAGACTTACACATGGGATTGAAACATTTCCAGAGCCCATAAGCAGGTCACAAACATGGGAAATAAAATAAGACTTCACTTTAAACTAGTCATCTTCTGATCTTAGGAGTAGCTGCTGTGTTTTCAAGAAGGAAGTTGTATCTGCATGTAGTTAAGAATCAAATCAACTTGTATCTTATCATCTTTTAGCTATAGTTTTATAGTGTCCTTAAAAGCTATAGAGCTAATAAGCAAGTAAAACCATCACAATATTTTATAAAATAAGTATCTAAGTGCCTTTTTTGTGAAAATTTTGAGTATTCTGAAGTCAGAGATCTATCTCAAAAGTTAGGACAAATACTGTAAAAGGTTGACTGACTGGAAAATGAGATTTGCCAAATCAATTATGTTATTGATTTATCTGCATGGGTATCTTACCTCCTGCAGTAGCCAGGAAAAGCATTTTCTCGAAAGTTAATATACCAATCCTATCTGCCGTTGGCTATTTATATTAGCTTTTTTGACATGTTATCTATCCAAAAAAAAAATACACATTTCTTACTCAGCTTCATCAGGTGTTAGGTTTTATCCTGAGGCTAAAGGCTGTATGTTTCATTCCCCTTGTGAAAAGAACATTTTTAGAGGTGTAACTTTAAGAAGTCTGAAAATACTTGTCATAAGTTTCTCTTTCCCAAACTTCTCTTTTCAAATAGTTGCACTGGTCTGCACCTGAAGCAGAATTGTGTCTAGCTGTCAGACATGGGAAAATCTCCGCCCCTATATGAGCTTAACATGACTTAAGTAGGATTTGGAAACAGCCTTGACTTCATAATTCTCTCTGTGTAAACAACGTGCAGGAAGGATCCAGAGATCTCCTTCTCTGGAGATCTTCAAAAGCTGCCTGGATGTGACCCTGTGCCACATGCCCCAGGTGTCCCTGCTGGAGCAGGGGGGTTGGACTAGATGATCTCTAGAATTCCCTTCCAACCTCAATCATTCTGAGATGCTGTGACTGTGTGAAGTAGGAATTAAGCAAACCCATGGGCATAACCTTCCTTATGTACTAGACATCAGAGCTGAATCATCAGGAGAGCTGATACAGTTCATTTCTGTTCAGTAATGAAAAGGTGTCCAGAGAAACTGTATCATAGGAATATCTTTAGGGGCAACATTTCTCTTGGGGTGGTGTATCATTCATGACTCAGCTATAGAACAAAAATATCCCAAAGTTTTCACCTCTTTAAAAAAAAAGAAAAAAAAAAGAAAGAAAAAAAAAGAAAAAAAAAAAGGACAATGATACAAAGGGAAATTCACATATACCTGTGAATGCTCTGAAAAGACTATTGAGTAGCAGCAGGAAAGATGAAGACTACAGAAATGATGGACATCTGAAAAGGACAGTGTCGGGAGAGACATTTTGTTTTTCTAAGGTCCGTTGTACTGTATTATTCCCTCTTTAGTGATCTGTATTCCTTTTTTGCTATTTGCTAGATTTACCTAGTATTGAGCATCACACTGAAAAGGATTCATGCTTTTTGTTGCTAACTGGATTACTCCTATCTCTTATAGCCTATTCAAAGCACTCAAAAAGCCATTCAGAATTCTGCAGTTCACATTCTTTTTCAAAATTTATAGATTCAATATCTATAAAAATACTTGCTTCCTATCCTTGGAGTGTTGTTATAATTTTTCTACTGCTTTTTATTTTAAAAAATTACTTACATGTTTTTTCCTACTAGATTCTTGGAAAGAGTCTTTATGTAGAGTATTTTATTCAAACAATGTTCCTTTACTGTTTTCACTTTAGGAGTGACCATGGCTTGGAATTCAGTCACACAGGCATGACATACACCAAAGGGAGATAGAAGTTCATAGATTCACAACATATTATATTTAGAGCTATCTCCAGCGGACATGTAGTCCAACTGCAGCCTCAAAGCAGATTCAACTAGATGAGGTTGCTCAGGGTGGTGTTCAGTCAAGTTTTGAACACCTCCAAGGGTGGAGATTCCTGAACATCTATCTTGCTCCAGTATTTTGGCCAATCTTGTAGTAAAAACAACAACAGTACTATTGAATTAGAATTTCCCATGTTCTACCTTTTATCAGTTTATCTCTAAGAAGAGTCTATCTCCACATTTGGGTACTTATAATCAGCAATAAGGTCCTTCTGCACCTTGTCTTCTCCAGATGTAAGGAAACAGGTCTCTCTTTCACTTTCTCCACCAGACTTGTTCCAGTGTGTCTCTCTTCTAATATAATCATGACAAAGGAAGTTTTGTTGTTGCTGTTCTTGGTTTTTTTTTATTTATTTTTAATTTTTTTCCCAGGATTTCTGTTCTGATCTAGAGGTAAGAAGACAGGTCGGCAGGGAGGAAGTCTCCAGTGTTCACAGCCCTGACAGAATCCCTCTTGACAGAGCACCTCTATGTGGCAGTGCTTAGCCCAAACTACATAACCTTTGTGGTCTTACTTGTCCTGCGCAAGCAATAGCACTGCTCTTTTTGCTTGTTTATCTTGTTATGCTTCCTTTGAATTTCTTTGTCCAAATTCCATAACTTGGATCCTGCAACTCAGTTATTCTGGCCTATAAGAGCAGCAAAGAACTATGCCCTCTCAGGACATCATAATGTCCCCAGAATCAAATGCAGTGTTTTTCTTTTTTCTTTTTTTTTCCTAATTACAGAATACCTAATTAGCAAAGCACACATCACACAGAGACTTAAAAAAATATTTTTAAATATTTCTTGATATTCAAAAATATTTCAAGTTTAAGTATTCAAAAAAAGTATGACCCTTAATTTAACAATGTGCAAAATATAGATTAACAGAGAAATAATGGTTCCTACTTTCTTTAAACTTTGTCTAGATTTATGGGTCTAGGATCTGTGGAGATTCACTGGAGCATTTATGATCCTTATACAACTCTTGAAGTGTTTTATGAAACTCTGTGTTGCTCTGACTACTTTTAATCTCATAGCTGACCTAAGTCTTCTATACACACAGTACGTCCTTCTTCTTTCCCTTCTCTACACCTGTGTAATCCTCAAAGTTTGTTTACATTTTCTTAGCAATATCTTACTTTTTTCCAGAACATTTCCAGGCCACACACTTTATTATTTCACAGCAAATTTTCTAAAGAATAGTTTCAAAAAGTAAACTAAAAATTTTAAGGTGTACCATTCCTCGAGTTAGGCACAGAAGGGCTTCCCCATCCCAAGGCAGACTCCTTACCATAAAGGTCATTAGTTGAGTATGAGTTAGGTTCTTTTCTTTCCCCCTGTTCAGAGTTTTCAAAGTGTATTTTATTTTATGGAAATAATTTATTTTATTGATGCAAATGCAGAAGGTTTGGATTCACTTTTCTCCTGAATAAGATGTTTATTTTCGGTGTGTTTTGGTGTCCACATGCCTGTTACTCCTTCCTTAAGATGCAGGCAAAGTTCTCTCTCCCAGGTGGACAAGGGATATAAAAATGGCAAGAAGAAAGGCAACAAGGAATAGAAATTACATCTAATCAGAAGAAGAAATGATTAATATATTTTAGAATTGGCCAAAATTACTATTCTAAGCTATTCATAGGAAAGTATGACAACACCTTGTGTGCAATGGAAAGGTTCTTATAAACTATCATAGTTTTCTATGAACTTTATCTGGGCCACTTTTAACTTCTGTTAGAATTACATTTACCTTATCCTTGGCCAAATACGCTCATAGATTTTTTCTCAGTGCATATACATTTTCTTGATGCAGAATTGCCACAGATTTTGATATAGTCACATATGTGTAGCAGAACAGAACATAAACTGAGTATGACAGGTCATGTTGATATAATTGACTGTTAACAACTCTTGCTATTCAGAGATTTGTAGAGCATAGGATTGTTTCAAGTTGAATGTCCTGCTGTGAGCAACGTCTAGTCGACGTCATAGTTACAACTTCTCATGAAGCTAATTGTCTGTGATATGAGAGCAAAGAAATATTCTCCTACAAGGTCACAATACAACTCTTGATTTAATAGACGCTTAAAATCCACCTATGCCACAATATATGTGAAACATTTGACAATAATTAGACAGGTTGTATGCTGTGAGCCCTGCTTATTTCACTAATATCAGAACTGTCTCATTGTCACCTTGGGACTTCTCATGCTTGTTGTTGTTTACACCGGTTATCGCATTTTTGGTTTACACAGGTATCACAAGCTGTTTAAAGGATGTCTTTTCATGACATGCATATGTAACATCCAGCAGAATAAGTTCTCTGACTCCTGACCAGAACTTACAAGACAGTACTAGTAAGCTCTTAATAAGGTTATTACTAATAATGGCAATAACAACATCCACAATAAAGTCAACAGGAACCACAAATTATTTAGCTGTAGAAATGAATTTTATTAATGGTCATGTTATTTTTAATACCACCACTATTATTTACCTATATTTTGGACAATTTCATCAGATTTATGGAAATAAGTAAAGTCCTTTGAGGTTATGAGCTGGGTTTTGGCTGAATGCACTCCTTTGCTAATAAAACGTCAGACAAAGGTTGGACTAGGCAGTATACTAGATATATTACTGCAGAAAAGCCTCAACGCTTACTTCCCAGTCACTAAAGTAAGTAGTCTTAAGTTTTGTTAGGTCTGTATCTGAGTTATGCTTTTTAGGATTGTTGTTTTATTGTTGTGACTAAGACTACTTTCACAAGAGAAGAAGTAAAAATATGATTATGCTTATGTGCTAGATGCCTTGGTTAAGAACACATCCACAGATTCAGAAACTGGACTCTCACAGAATCACAAAATCATAGAATCACAGAATGGTTAAGATTTGAAGGGACACCTAGAGATCATCTAGTCCAGCCCCTCTGTTCCAGTAGGAACACCTAAAGCAAGTGATATAGGGTGGCATGCAGGCAAATTTGGAAGTCCTCCAGAGAAGAAGACTCCACAAACTCCCTGGGCAGCCTGTTCCAGGACTCTATCACCCCATGGATTCTCCCATGAAAGTGACATATTTCTAAATGAAACAAAATCTTTTAGAAGGAAGAGGCAGAATAGAGTTGTCAAAGAAAAAGACAAGGACTGTTATATAGTTAATCTCAGAAAAAAAAGTGGCTGTGCTTGGCTCTGGTTGGAATTTGAAGCAAGGAATCATCCCGCCCACTCCTTCTTTTCTTACAAAAGTATGATATTGCTTTCACCTGCAATAAATCCTTAGTTAGTTAAATACTGAGGCATGAGTGTCCTAGGTTCAATAGCTTAATCTACAATAGCAATTAAAATGTGTGCCTATACAAATATAAAAGAAGTACAAACATTTATGAAAGGGCGTTTTTCTTCTCAAGGGGAAAATTCTTCATTCTTCCCTGTTGAAGTGCTCTTAACATGCAAAATTAGTAAATTCTGGTGAGGAGAAAGCAAAGCTAAGGCCTGCTTTATAGTCTGTATTGTTGTACTCATTTCAGAGTCTCAGGTTTCAAGAAATAGTAAAACCTCCACTTAAATCTGTGTAGAAAACAGAACACTTAAAAAAAAAGAGAGATTAAGCCTGTGTTATCTACATTGCTTGTGAAAGGGTCATGATTTTCTCCTCCCTGTTTTGGGAGTTATTTCCTTTCTGGAGATTTCTAGTGAGATTCTCTAAGAAAAGCCCAATGTCTGAATCTGGTTTATGCACAGGGATGAGACAATTAAGAGTGATCCCACTTGCTTAGTGATGTACAGATATAGCTGTTGACATCTATGAATTTGGACCAAAACTCACGAAGTTATTTAAGGTCCTGGATTTGAGGCATTCACATTTCTATTACTCTCTTGTTAGGGACTGTCAATTAATTAAAAGCTGGCAGCCTAAATCCCTTTGGGGATCAGCTTTCTAGAAGCTACAGACTTTTACAGGCTTAGGCTCTGGCTGAATAAGGTCTTATAAATGTTACTGGCACCTAAATTTTAAAAAACCTTAGGTGTTTGGAGTAAAGAGCTTAATTCAGTACTGTCAATCCAGCTGCTTCTGTCTATCTCTAATCTCATTCAGCCTGTCAGAACTGAAGTTTCCTCAAGGATAGATTTGCTTTTGTGTTCAGTTTATATTTGCCAGTAATATGCATTTTCTTTTTAAGATAGTAGAGGTACTACTGTGATTTGTGCTGTTTATATTAATTGAGATTTTTTTGTGTGATATACCTGGAAAAATATTTTTATTGTAACTATTGCATTATATTTTGTATTAGTCAATATGTGACTTATTTCAATATAACCTAATTCTCTGGTTAAATTACAAATTTGGTACTAAAATAATTGTTTAGATCAAATAGATTTAGACTTTTGTGAGACATTTGATTTAGAACTATATGTCATTTGACTTTAAAATATGCGCTATAATATATAATCAAGATACATATTAAATGTACAATGTACATTTAACAACAAAAAGTTGTTACAAATGTTACAACTAGCTTGTTGATGTATTTTCTCATATAGTAGTTGTGAGTATACAATCATTGTCGAGATATTCCTAATGGAGTTCTGCAAAAATAGATTCCCTAGGACCAATACTTTCATCTGTGAGCTATCAGTAGTTGTGAAATTTTACTTAATAAAGTGTGTCTGACACACAGATAAACTAATAAGAATAAATCAATTGTGCAGGGGAATCAGCCCATCTCAGTAAGTCAGAAAATTTCAGCCTACAAGTGAATACCAAGTTATATATGCCAAATATATAAACTCTGACCATGCTTTATGAGTAAGATATTGACACTTGGAAAAAAAAAAATCTGATTATGAAGTCAATGTAGCACTATGGCAGGTAAAACATATGTAATCCAAGATTTAAGGAATAATTTTACCTTTGCAGGATGCATTGCTAGGACTGACTTTAGAAAAACAGATACAGGTCTGCTGTAACTTCTGAGACCAACCTCAGAATCTAGTGTCTTTTAACTTTGTTAGGAAAAAAAAATACAAAGAGAAAAAAAATAAAAATATAAAAGCATACAGAAAAGACCTAGAGTAATTACTTAGGAGATAGATTAAATATTTTATCAAGAGTCTTGCATCAGTTCGATTACCAAGAAAAGATTGAGAAGTGACTTAATTATGGCTTGTAAGTACCTCCACAGTCAGTAAATACTAGTTTTGAATGGATTCTTTAATCTAGTGGAGAAAAACATAACAAAACCTTTGAAAACTTAGTAATCACTTCACCCACCAGTGAAACAGTCTACTTCTGAACAACAATATGGAAGTTACTCAGCAATGTTCAAGAGTAATAGAGAATAAGTAAGTGTAGCATCAAAGTAGGATGTTATGGGCAATTAAATATACAAGAATAATTTTACTAGGCAGAATATTATTTTTCCACATGGAAATTTTCTCAGAACACAACACTTCAAATTCTTTTTTCTTTATAAGTTCACTTCGCAAAATGGCACAACTTCCTTAATGACCCAAATGGTCAGGACTTCCTGCTCCACTCAGGAGATATGCTTGCAAGTGAAGTGAATTAAGTGCCACAGTGAGAAGCAGAGCAATGCTCTCACATGAGCTTCACTCCAGTTTGCTCAAGTCCCAAGGCACCCATATCCCACTCAAATGGCTGCACAAACACATCAGTAATGACTTCTCATGGCTGTGACAGGTTTTTGCAGAGAGGAAACTATTCCCAGTGGTTTACTGCATCTCATTGTGTATGACCAACATGTCATCACATGCTCTTGGGTGTGAAAAAACTATGACTAGCTGCTCAAATCTGTCATTTGCTGGAACAAAGACTAAGCTGACAGCTGATATAGTGGCTCTCCTTAATTTGACAATGTTCACTTGAGACTGAGACCAGAGCATTTATCTGTTATCTAAGCCAAACTCCTGTCATACAGATGAACAGGTAGGGCATTCATTGTTTTTGTGCCACTTTGTCCTCTAAGCATCACAAGGACAAAAGAGCAGGAACTATTTTATATCTGTGTTCTGCCTCAAGCTATTTTCTGAGTTTGGTTCGAATTGCCTGGGAAGCAGACACTTCCCTTTTCTAATAGAAAAGCACTTTGTGATGAAGTTTAGAAAGTGACAAAAAAAAAAAAAACTTGATGTCTACACTCAGTGATTGCTATCACGGAATTACAGCACAGCCTCTAGGGAGAGAAGAATGTGGAGCAAAGAACTATATATACAAAATTATGAAAGGAAAAGAGGAAAGAACAGAAAGTTTATAGAGACACAGAATAAAAATGGAAGAAAGAAGACCTTCATATGTGCCTCAGACAGATCTGAAAGTGATGCCATTCATTCTTAATTCCCAATTTTAGCAAAAAAAAAAGAACAAAACCAAAAAAAACTACTATTATTGTTACTGATTAAAACGCCTACTCTTTTTCTAGAGAGCAAAAAGTTTGAAGAGAAATTTAAACAGTCTCCTCCCAGAAGACTCACAGTCAGTGTCCAAAGGATGAAATTACACCTAGATTTATCCAAAATACACAGATGTCTCTCCATCTTTACACACACTAAAGCAAAGCTTTGCTATCTCCAACGGTCTGTTCAAACTGTTAATATCAAATTAAATTACTGGAATAAAAGGATGAGCATTTGTGAACAATTCATTTATTATGTAGAAGTTTGGGGTTTTTGTTTTGTTTTGTTTTTTGAATGCGGAAAGCTTTTTCTATATTTGGTATCTCTTAGGGTTTTATTTTTTCTGATGTTTGGATGACGAGAGTTAAAAATGCACTTTAAGAAAACCTGACTATGGCTCCTGAGGTTTGAGTTTTCAAAATCAGTTATAAAGCACAGAATAAAATAACGAAATTTTCCAGGATGGAAGCTGAGAAAATAATCTTCAGACTTGTGTTCCAAATACCTAGTATACCTGTAAGCTTTTGCTTGCAGACTCTCCATTTACGATTTGAAATTTTACTGGCACATTTGAAATAACAGATTTCTGTTTTTTTTCATCTGAAGGTTTAGGTAAGGATGCAAGAATTTTCTCTAAATAGTATTCTTGACATGGAAACTCATTCTGGCCAAGTCTTGGCCAGAAGAAGACAGGACAAGCTTTAACAGCTAATTTCATACCAGCACAATATAGTGTCCTTCTTTTAAAATAGGTTTCTCCTAGCTACTCAAAATGAAGCAAATGATTTCTGTAATCTCTAATTTGTAAACTGAAATTACTAATTTGTAAACTTTCTTCTTTCTTTCAAGAGCTGATCACAAGCTGATCACAACTGATCACAGGTGTTTTTGTATGTCAGCTATTATAAAGAATAGTAATGAAGCTCTATGTCACAAAATGTTTATATAGTTAGGCTAATAAACCGATGTACATCTTCTTTGTTTACCTGTCTGGGATGAAAATTTGCATTTGCATACTCATCTACTGTCAAGAAGTTTATGTCTGAAAAGATATAAACATTTCTCTGGCACAAACTCTGTTTTTTAAAAGCACCTTTTGTCCTCTCACTGCCTCACTTGCTCATTCCTGCCCAACTTGCAGACTTCAATGCCTCCTCAGCTGTACTATTTGTGGCATGGTTTCTAGCATGGACTGATAGGGGAAAAAAATGGATTCAGGAGGTATCAAAATAGAGGAAATGCAGAGACTACTATGAAGGCAAACAAGGATGAAATGACATTGTTTTCTTACTCCACTCAGGATCTAATTTCTTGATCGGGACTTTTCAGAAATATCAACTCAATTTGTTTGTTTCTTGCTTAAAGAGTGAAAACAAGACTACAGGTAATTTTATTGCATGGAGACAAGCAAGATAGCGATTGCTCCTCTCTCACAATGTTCATCAACCCAGCATACTGGAGACTCTCAAGAGTCAACTGTCTTCTCCTTTGTTATCTTCTAAGGGCCTCTTTGGTTGCTAACCACAGATAATTACTAAGGAAAAGCGATCTTTAATAGCAAATAGCTCAAAGGGCTCATGTGAGGAGATGGCCTGTGTCTCAGAAAGAAAGAAAGAAAGCTTCTCATATTACTTCCACATCCTCGTGCTCCTTTCCTCTTCCACCTATGTTCAAGAAAAGAAGCATCTAGGGTTCATAAGGGAATGTCACAACTCCTACTATTCACATTGTGTGGTGTGAGGAGTTCAAGAGGATTTTCAAGCGTTTCAAGAGGGGTTTCAGGTTCAAGATTTGTAAAACCCTGTTTTTTCAGGCATTATTTTTCAAAATATTTGTGATCATTTCTTCAGCTGTCATGAGTTTTTCAGAGATATAACCATTCAAAGGGTACTACAGAGTTCAGTTTACAAATTAGAGATTACAGAAATCATTTGCTTCATTTTGAGTAGCTAGGAGAAACCTATTTTAAAAGAAGGACACTATATTGTGCTGGTATGAAATTAGCTGTTAAAGCTTGTCCTGTCTTTATTTTTAATTATATTAATAATATTATTAAATATGTACATGTTCAATGTGGAACTGCAGTCTAAAAATTCTGCAGAGAAGTTCAGGTAACCTCACTTCTCTCGGTAGGTGGAGCAGGCCATGCTGCCTAGGTGCTGATAAAATTGTTTATTCCATCATTCTGCATTCTGAAAATGCCACACACTAAAGAGAAAAGAGAAAAGTTTTGAAATCTCCATTCTTTTAAAGCCTTGCTTGCCGTGTATCTAGGTATAATGACCACTCAGGAGTACAGGGAGCCAAATAAACTTCTCTAATTACCTAAATGGCTTTTCTATATTTAAAATGTCATAATTTTAAAGTGTGATATTGTAAGCCTTTCTGGGAGGCAAGCTACTCTTACTGGGGAGCTGAGAAGATTCATTCTGCAGTAGGGTGGAGTTCCATTTGTTTAATCGTGCAGCAGTACAAGGTAATATATACTAAAGTTATGATAGTCTTATGTATAGGAAAGCAGTTACTGAATCGGAATGCAATTCTGCTTCTATAGAACTTTTTATTTTGACCAAGAATTTCAGATAGAGCAGTAGGAAGATGTTTATGGAGGACACTGTTATTAAACAGAAGCAGTTTAATACTACAGGGGTAGTGAGGCTCTGGGAGTTTATAGAGCCAGATATTCTACAAACCCATGCAATTTGGAAGACAGTAACAAAACCTGAAGAAATGGAGAAGAGGAGATAATAAGAATGTGTTGAGAAAAAGGCACAATGGAATGAGTTGGAGAAAGCATTAAAAATGTGGTTTTGGTGATAGCTTATACATTAATGCAGATTATAGGGGAAAAATAAAATTTGCAGCTGGTTGGATCCCCAAATTTTAGCAGTTGATGATTTCTTCTCAGAACAGCAGCATGTAAGAAACAATTTCAAGAATGTTGGTCCTTTTATAGAATCCTGTATATGGTGGGGTTGCTCTTACACATAGCCCATATGATTACACATCAACTACACAACAGACAAGGCCAAGCATACCACCTATGCATGAGTTTGCCTGACAGCTTCCACCTTTGCTTCCTCTGGAGTCCAGTTTCTTGAAAGAAATTTTCATGTTACAGACCCTTAGGGGGTCCCTACCTTAGAGGGATTTTTTTCCCTACTGTGTCAAAATTCTTTGGTCATTTTGAAGCAGTTGTGAGGGAATGGCCAGGGAGCTGGAATAAAAGGCTGATACAGTAAGGAATCAGGAAAAAGAAACTGATGCTGGTGGGAAAGGAGCCTGGGAGAATGAACAGGAGAAAGATCCTTGGGTACCACGAGGAGTAGCTTTTGGTGAATCTGGACTGCTGCAAAAAGCTCAAGGAGAGGCATGTAGAAATGGGCATATGAGGAAAGCAGGACTGTGGCAGGAAATAGGAAAGCAGAAGACAGTGAAAGGTAATTAGAAAGAAAAATTAAGATATATATGGTAGACATCCTTTTGCAACCCACTGTCTGTTGGTAGTACTGTCTAGAGCTCAGACTTTCTGATGTCTTTCAGGATGATGTGAGTTGCCACACAGACCATGTTTTCTGGGAGGCTGATATTAATGTGTTCAGTAGAAAATTGAATAAAGAAGAAAAATTAATAAAAGGCTGATGTTTAATAAGGTTGTGGCTGAAATTAAGGAAGGAATCTGTGCTGCCATATCAGGTAAAATTATCACATACTCATATGCAGATAAAAGGATGTCACATCATTTTTGTGATATTAATATTTAAATTCTTTTTTAAATGGATCATATGAGTGTTGACACATTGTGCAGCTGTAGCTGTACTGACATAGTCAGTGAGACAGATTCCTTGGGGACAATTTTGGTTCAATAATTTTCTCAAATATATTATTGTATTGTACTTATCAGAGAAAGTGTGTGTCTGAGAGAACTGGTAGCCTTTTTTTATTTTTCCTTCTGACTCTTCTGATATCATCTCTCCCTATGGCCTATAAACCTTCTCCTGCCACACACTCTGTTATTCCTTTGATATCCTGCAGAATATGCCAAGATGATGTTGATATCCCTGTTCATAGACTATCCCACTCTTGTGAGACTTAGTGACTTGATCTGCAAATCCTTTGAAATCATCGCCAATTTAAGCATAGCTAAATGCAAGTAAAAATAGTTAGTTGCAACATCCAAAATATAAAGTTACAAATGTTTATAAAATATAAACATAGAAATAAAAGAAGTATTCTAAAATTTCCAAGGAAATAAAGGTCAGGCTTTTTATCCAGTCACTGAGTACATCCCTGACAACTGCCTGTGAGGACCTCTACCTTTCTCTCTCTTTAATTTAGTCTTCAATTGCTCATGGCAGAGAATTCAGGTGTCCAATAATCAAATTTTTAAACTCTTTCTTTAAAGGCCTAGATTATTCTAGGCTATAAACACACAAAAATAAATGATGTTGGGGACAAACATATGTACTTTACGAAATGCTTCAATGAAGATTACCTGAAACGCCTTCTGAAGGATAACAAAAGAAATTTGTTTTCTCTGGAACTTCTTTATCATTTTTAGTAGGTTATGTAATCCATGTAGTGAATAGTGGTATGAAGCAATAATAAAAACGTTTTATTTCTTCATCAGAAATCCTACTTGATGGGAAAAATATTACAACTAAATTTATCAAAAGAAGTCAGTAATTCAGTAAACAATTAATTAATCCTCTTTCAGTTTAGATGTCTAAATTTTCTATAGCCAATGGAGAGATGCAGACATTTCCAGAGAGTCATTTGGCAGACTCCTTTTAGTCAGAGTTTTGAATTACTTATTCTCAGGAAGATTGTATTCCTGCTGACTACTGAGGACTAATTAGCCAAGACAGTTAACTTTTAGAACTCCACCTTTGCCCTCCCAAAGAATAAGACTCATCTCACTGAATCTTGATCTTCTAAAGGCAAAGCAGATTTTTTAAGTCCTGTTCCTAAGTCCTGGTACCAGTAGAGATAGACATCTCCAGAGGGTCGTTTATCCTCCTCTAAAATTTTATGCCAACAGATGTGGTAATAGCTCTCCTGAGCTGTGTCTCTCCATTAACTAGGGAAAGAAGCAGCTTAGAAGAGAAATAGTTTAGAATAGATCCCTAATTTTTAAAAATCTAATTTTAAAATAAACGAATTTCAAGTTTTTTTCTTCTTTCATCTTGAAATCTCGATCCTGATTTGCAGAATTTTTGAGAACTAATAGTTGCAAATTAAATCAGAAGAAATACTACAAAGTGCTTAGGGCTCTGCAAAGGGAGCAAAGAGATAATGCAAAGTGGATATGCTAAAACCAGTGGATAATTGTTAGGTTCAATATCATTAGGTTTTAGTTCTGTACTTCTAATATGGGATAATGCCACCCTTTCGCAATGCAGATTTTTATGAAAACTAAGTCACTTTTCTTTGAACAGTCTAGTAAAAGTCTAAGAAACAGAATGGTTGGTGAAGAAATCACATCACAATCTGCCCTCCTGGCACACACTAATGAGAGTAAACAGAGTGGCGCAGAATGGAGGCACTGTGGCCCAACTTTTTTGGCTTTCCTGCGGAGGAAGTAATCTGATGGTGCCTGCAGCTGATGAGTGAATGGAGGGTGGAGAGAAATGGTGACCCATGACCAAACTCTGTTGTTCTCCCTGCAAAGGTGACAACTTGGTCATACTATGTAGCTGAAAAACCACACAGAATGATAAGATGTATGGTGCTGAGCCAACAATGGCAGTAGATCAGTCCTTCCTGATGGACTTTGCTCAAACTCATTATAATATCAATGCACAATCTCACTCTAGAAGTTAACTGCTTCCAGGGAATGACCCCTCCTCACTGAGCATGCTCTCTAGATTTTCAATTAACTTGGGAGACTTCTTAAAGCAATCGATAAGGAAAGTATATTTCACTAGAGTCACTCAAGCTCCACTGAAAAGTAAAAGAAAAGTATATAAAAGGTGAACTAAGGAGAGGAATAAGTAAGAAAAGAAGAAGGAAGAAAGAACGGGGGAAGAAGGAAAGAACAAAGGAAGGAGGAATGAAGGAAAAGGATAGCGAGAAGACTCCATCATTACTTCTGGATCAGTGAACAGGCTAAGCCCCTTTCCTCTCCTCCAGTCAGGACACCACCTCAGGAGACTCCTTCAAGTTGAAAGCTCTCTCCTATCTCCTGGGAGATTGCGCATGATTGCACATTTGTACACTAGGCACCAGCTAAGAATACCACACTGTAGAAGAGAATTTCCTATACTAACATCCAAAACCTGTACTCTAAACATTGCATTTGAATAAATAGTGCTATTTATGAAGTGCTATTATGTGAACTCGACAACTTATTTTGAAGGTATTTGGACCAAAATACATTAGGCTGTTCGTGAACCTCATACTGCTAGCAGTTGGACCTATAGCTAATCATATTATTTGTGAAGTTGACTACGTGCTTTGAAGGCGATTGGACCTACAGTCAACAGATTGTTCGTGAACCTGGTATTACCAGAGTCGGTTCTATAGTTCCCACAGTATTTGGTATTCCTATTAAGAGATGAGTCTAGTTGCCCCCCAGTCCTTCTAACCTTTGAGGATAAGCTGGAATACAAGGGGATTCCTGTCTTACCAAATTCCTGCCCATACCATCAAACTGCAACAACCAGATGAAATAATTCTGCTTTGGAGATAAAAACTGAGTGGTCATATTCTTAAAGAAGATTTTTTAAGGCAAAATTTCAGTTGCAGATCTTTCAAAATTTGGACTTCCTAACTTTTTCTTTGATTCAGCCACTATTCTTCATAAAGACTCTAACTATTGCATTACACTTTAACATCTCTGTATGTACATGTTTGTACTTGAAGGTGTGCTAAGGTTTAAGAAGTTAACTTAAGTTAGTGGAGATGATTTAGTGTATGGCTAGAAGATGACATGGTCGAAGGTGAATGATAAATCAGGTCTGGAATTAACTATACACTCCTGGCAGCTAGAATATCTAAATAAAAATATGATTTAACATAATACACTACAGGAAACTTCCCAGACTTCCTATATTCAGTAGTAAGTGTGGAACAGATTGCTGAGTACTAGCTGATATAAATATTTTATAAAAGAAGAAACTTGTATTTGAGGAAGTTAGACTTTAGTGGATTCCTGATTTACCATTTCTGTTGCTAATTGTTTAAAGAGTAAACAGAGCCTGTACAGACTTATATAAGATTCTCTCTCATGGAGTGGCTCCTCTTACTATAAGGAATGAAGAAAGATCCATTCCATAAAGAATCATGGAAATAATCATACAAAAACTTCAAGGTGTTAAAGTAGACTCTCCTCTCAAAAGCAGCAGCATCTACAATGAGCAGTCTTTTCAGAAAGTAATTGTTGATGAGATAGGCATATTCCTATTTAAAGCTATATTTATAACTTAAAATTTACTTAATTTCAAATATGTAGTTAAAACCAATTTATGTTTCCACTACAAGAAAAATATGCTCTTTAAAGCTGCGTGAAGTCTAAAATAATCAAAAGTTACTGGTTCCTTAGAAGAGAAACAATTGATATATATATGAGTAGAAAATTCTCGAGGTTTCTCTTTAAGACTCCATTTGGTATTAAAAATATACACCTTCCGGATAAATATGAAAAAAATACAATGACTTATAAAAATAGTTTCGTCTTTTCCTTTGTATCTTCCTGCTGGCAAGGCTGAGCTGTCATTTTCCCATGCATTCCATGAACTGGAAGGAATCAGCAGGCAGTTTAGACCTCCCACCTTTACTGTTCTCCATGAACTAAGATTTTGAAAAAGAAAATATTTAATGCTGGTTTTACCTACCATGCTTAACTGGTACTGTCTGAATCAGGAAGAATGACAAAATAATAAGATTTTCTCTATCCTATTGGATCATTTGACTCCCTCTACAGTCAATTATGTTTAAATTACCAAAGAAAAAAAAAAGAAAAAAGAAGAGGGGTGGGGCCCATAAAATAACTCATGCTGTAGTAGTGCAGCCAGTAAAGCACTCTTCCATTGTTCTTCAGCATAGGAAGAGCTTTCCTTCATTATGTTTTTAGTGCTGTAGTTACTTGTGTACCTTCTCCTTTAAATCATGAGAAAATCAACTGGAAGAAAAAAAAAAAAGAGAGAGAGAGAAGTTATATTGGTGTAAATGGAGTGGAATACAGTGAATCACTAAGTCCCAGTAGTTTGACCCTCCTCTAATTGAAATAGGTTAAAAATATTCCCAGTGACTTCAGTGCTACAGAATCAACCCCTAACCACAGAGAAGCAGACAGATTTTACTATCTCTGAATGCTGAATGCCTCATTTGGGATTTAAGGAAATATGTGATTAAAATCTAATTTTGTCACAAGATGTACTCGGACTGAAGCTGAGCAAATAATTGATCATGAATAATTTATCTGAGGAAGTTTATCACTTTCTTTTCTTTGTCCCTGAACATCCATGAATAGATCATCATTTCTTCAAATTCACTTTTGCAGACTTTCTTGATTTTGAATCAACAGGGCAGAGTTTTCTGCACACATGGATTATTTGACCTTCACCCTTTTAGCTGTGCTAATTATTTATAACAAGTCAGAAATCTCAATTAATCCTTGTAATAGTATTTCTGGCACAGATGTTCCTGAGTTAAAAATTAGTTAAAGGAGGAAAAAAAACTTGGAGGACAGCTTAATAAAATTTCTTTCCAATTTTTACTTTAAATAGCAAAGGGGCATAACATGGGCAAAATGAAGTTAGTTTATTTTATTTAACTGTCCAATTAGTGCTAGGCATTCCTTATCTGACCTTACAGCAGATGTTTTATATACCTTGTCACAGTAGAAGATTAAATAGAGATCAGTTGCCTGACCCTTTGTATAGGAGATAGCTACAATTTTGCATTAAATATTATCTTCCTCTGTCTAAACCTTTATGACTTTATCATTTAGGAGACTTCATTTTCATTTCAATATATATTCTGTTCATTTTTTTTTTTCATTTCAGAGATCCACTTTCTATTTCCTATGTTTATCCCCCTATTATTAATAAAGAATTTGAGCCATATTTGTTTTTAGAATTCTTATTTTCTTTCACATTTAAGTTTCATATGTACATGCTATGTGAAAGTG
>JAUBOD010001059.1:1628131-1654497 GCA_032353885.1 Nothura maculosa
GACCTCCAGAGAAGGAGACTCCACAACCTCCCTGGGCAGCCTGTTCCACTGCTCTGTCACCCTCACAGTAAAGAATTCTTGGAGTTTTGTCTTACTGATACAGATGACTTCATAGCACATAATGTAAAATCTAAATAGAGAGAGTATATAGAAAGAGGTTTTTTTAATCTTCTAAGAAAAATCTGCGGACACTGAAGTACATGGGACCCTTTAAAGAGTCTCACAGAATTCACTGTAGTTGCAAAGCCTGAATATTGCCACAGCTTTTAAAAATGGAGTTATAGTACAACATACTTGATTTTTTTTTATTTCCTGTTTTGCTGTGAAGAAAAGGAGGAATGGAAAAGAAAAAGGACCCTTCGATCATGTCAGAAAGTATCTTTATCTCAACCAGTAAGAGATCTTATAGCTTTCCAGGAAAGACAAAATTAGAACGTGCTGAGGAAAAAAACATCATTCTATTACAATCTTTTGTGCTAAACACCCAGCTTTCATCTTTGGCAGATTTAGGATTTTTGCCTCAGTGTAGAATTCAATTGGATTTGGAAATAAATGTTTAGAGTAGAAGCTATCATTTTATAATGGTATTTGGGAATACTCGCTACCTTAAAGCCTAGTCCTATGGCAGGTGAAATGACAGTAAAGCAGACAGCTCAATGGCTAACAAAATAATCCTTTGCCAAAATGAAATTTTCTTCAGCTGCCGTTAAAGACAGGATATTTAAAAGAAAGAATCTCACAGTAGGAAACATTTTACATAATACTATTGTAAAATAAGACTAAAATGAATTGCCACTAGTATTGTCAGTGTGGGAAAATCTCATGTAATAGAAAGAAATGAGGAATATAATCTCCATGGAATCTTGTTATATTGATTCTCAGCAAAAAATCCACAGGATTTCAATGAAAATACATTTAAAAAATCTTCAGTAAAATTATATGAGTTATCCTGCAATTTATGAGAGCTTACTCAAAGCAAATGTTTTTAATCAAAAGATTGAATTCACTTCTGAGCAGTCTGCAAAATGTACCTGAAGACAAATTGAAACCAAGTCCTAAAATCAAAGGATTTTCACTGTGCAAAGGAAGAATATCAATTCCTATTATTATTATAGCATAATATCCTTATTTTGATTTGTTTTACTGTTATTTCCAATATTGATCAATATCTCTTCCTTTTAAAAAGAGTAACAAATAGCAAAGTATAGGTAGCACTTTGCAAAATGCATTTATTCAGAGAAAGTACCACATATAAGATTTTAAATATACATAATCTCTATTAAGTAATCAACACTTTCCTCATCTATTTTTGGAAATTTTAGCCCCAAAGAGGAGTAAAACTTTTAAGCAGGAATTACTTAGGGAAATCCTGACTGAATATGACCTCCTTGGTCAGTGTGGAAAAAATGTGTTCTGCTGTACAAGAATCAAATTTTCTCTCTGTGTGTGATTGACAGAAACCACCTACAATTTAAAAAGGTTCAGGAAAAGAACTCTTCATATCAGTTTAGTCAGTCTCAAACAGTGATAGACATAGACACACATTTTTGACAATACCAAGATGACATTTATGCTATTAGCAAAAGCCAAATAATTTAGAGGTGATGTTGCTCACTGACAAACATCTGTTTAAGAATTTAAACAATATCTAAATGTTTTGATGCTATTCTGTACAGAAAGCCTGCCTGATACCATTAAATTATGCACAATGATAGAAATATGCTCTTAATTTCAGCCTGAGAAAAAATGGGCATAATTTAGCTGGCTGTCTTTCCAGCATAAGCATTTTTCATATGTCTTGCTTGAAGTACAGTGCCACCAACAAGAAAGAAGCCTAAGATATTTTTAAGCCTGTATTGTGATGCAACCAAAATCCCTCTGGGCTGTTTTCCCTGATATTTTGAAACTTCTAGCAAATGATCAAAGAAACAGCCTATTGGCATAGAAGGAGTGCTGTGACTGATAAATACCTAAAACTGTGGATTCTGCCAACCTTATTAATCAGGAAATGGCTTGCTTCAAAGAAGCAGCAAACAAAATGAACATTTCTAAATGTGCTTATTGTGGATAATAATGTTGCTGTTTGTCTTCTCATATTTAGAGCTATTAGCCATATTGAATGATATGTTATAAAGAAAATTACATTGGATGGGAAAAAAAAAGTATATGAAAATGAACATAAAATGGCATTTTAAAAAGATCAAGATTTAAAATAGTCTTGAGGAAATAACAACAGTGTGACCCGCTTAAAAAGGAAAACAAGAAACATCAACATTCATCCCATGAGGTTCAAAGAATATTTATTTAATTTTCTTTTCCATAAAAATAAACTCTTTAAACAAATTATGCAAGAAGAAAACACAAGAGATCAACTCCCATCTTGTCATCTAAAGATAACCTCTAGGCTATTAACCCATTTGACAGCATCTCTTTTTATGACAGTATATTGCCTTAATTTTTATACTTATGGAAAGACCCTTACTACCCAAGCTGTGCAGCAAACATATTCACATTAACCAAAAGTCATCCTGAAATTATTGCCTTTTTTTTCTCTTTGTTGTCTTTCAAAGATTTGTCACAACTGCAATAATTGAGGATGCTCAGAGGAGAGAGTTGATATATTATCCAGCTACCACTGAGATCTGGGAGGCAGAGACCTGCTTCATTTAGTGCCTATGTTAACATGATCAACATTTCATTAACATAGACTTCTACAAAACTCTCCAGCTAAATTCATCCTATTGATTCTATGCTATGTAAGATTCAAGATTTCCTTTTATATAGCATTTACTGCCAATATGAAAGCAGAAAATAATTTTTCAACAATAATCCTCCGCAACTGCAAATAATCAAACTTTAGATTCTTCTTTGGCTCATTTGTTTATTTATTATATGGATGTTTTTCAATATCTATACTCCAGAACTGATAAGTTAGGTACTCATGATTGTCTTTACACAGTTCACAGTTGCCATATATTTCTGTCCTCTTTTCCTCTCTGTCAGAATATGCATTCTGATGGCAGCCACGTTTACTACACCAGCGTGTCTCCCTCATGTAATCTGTCCTTTCAATATATTTCCATTTCTGTATTTTTACTGCATTTTAACATTTTTTTGCCCTTTCCTAAGCTGCTCAAAGCCTCTAATCTAGTTTGTTCCCCCTGCATCACCACTGGTTGCCTCATCATCTCTCTGTTACATCAATCAAATTTCATACTATCTAAACTTTTTTTTGCTTTATTTTTCATGATAAAACCAACTTGGTAGGAATTATGTGTGATCAGTCATAGAATCAAGTCCTATTGATGCCATTGCATTCAGTGCCTTTAAGTTTTAATAAATCAGCATTGGGTATTGAGTAATGGAAACCTCATCAAAACCAGCTCCAATGACCTATTTCCAGAGTCCTTTACAAGTGTAAATCTCAACAGCTGACTCTTCTCTATTATTTACAATGCAGGCATATCCACTTGTTCTGTGTAAAAGTTTGTACCATTTCCTTGTACCATTAGTCACAGCTGTCTTCTTTTTCTCATGCACATCCACATTCAGATCCACACACAACGGCAGAAATGAAGCACTGCACAACAGCGATCCCAAAGCCTTTTGTATTACCACCAGTCTGATTACTACGATGTAGAAATTTTTTTCATTGACTAGGACTGGAACAGTTTTCTTTCCTTTAATCTGTGCTTCCTCAGCTGCACGTACGATCCAATGGGAATGACAACTTCCACAGCATCATAGTCTCAATCAGATTTCTGCCAGACACTGCTTGTTTGCAGCTAAGGTGGTTTATTGGTCTTATCCTGAAAACAAGGAACATAGAGGAACTTCAAACAGATCTTAAATTCCTAGAATTAGCTTCAGATATCTCCTGCCAACTTCAGAGGTCCTCTGAGTCAAGTCTTTGAAATTGACAGTGAAGTACAATCCTCTCACTGTGAGAAATGTCTTTAGAGGAAAATAGAGGAAGCAAGTTAGGCTTTGCAAACACATAAAGCACTCCATGTTATTCATATGCCATGTCCTAGGATGCCAGTTACCCAAGGCAAAACTATGGTACATCATAGACAGCAGATAAAGATATTTGACAGACAGCATTCTAGCAGGATAGCATGAACTGCACTTCTTGTAGGATTATGTCTTGTAGGATTAATGTCTTGTAGGACATTAATATGTTTCAAGATCCTTCAGCTCATTTCTAATCACTTGTAAGTATGCAACAGTGAGTTTGCAGCAATGGTAGAAGAGAGAAGAAAAAGTCTCTACTGTGCCTTTGCAATACATTTTGTATGGTGAGTCAAGATGCCCTTTCTGTTTTGGCTGCCTGCCAAAAGAAACTTGAGCCTGTAAGATCAAAACTGGACTGCAATTCCCACTTGCTTAGAAACCGCTACTCACATTTCCACTTCCAAATTGTGCAGGTATTCTGATTGCTTTTCCTTTGGTCCATTTCTACATAGACCTTAACTATCTGCCCCTACCTAAGGAGGTTCTCCATAGAGAACCCTCTATGTGGAGAGAGGGTCTCCACAGAGGCTGTGAGACAATAGTTGTGTGCTCCAAAGGAGGGCTTGGATTCTAAGGAATGTCCTTTATCTGCCCAGGGAGATTGTGGAGCCTCCTTCTCTGGAGGTCTGCAAAATCCACCTGGATGCCACCCTGTGCCACCTGCTCTAGGTGTGCATACTGGAGCAGGAAGGTTGGACCAGATGATCTCTAGAGGTCCCTTCCAACCTTGAAGATTCTGTAATTCTGTGATCCCATCAGCCTGATATCCCTACATTGAATCTCACTACAAGAGAAACAATTTTTGTCCCATCCTTACACTCCAGAGGGGAGTTATATGCTCCCATCTGCTGGATGATCAGCATTGTAGCAATCCACCCAAGTGCTGCTTCAAAAACTTGTGGACTGTTTGTGAGAAGGCAAGTTCCAGAAATGCGGCTGGACAAAAGACTGGCACTGGAATGAAAAGAGGACAAAATTTGGAGAATACTCATGGCAACTTTTGCTCCTTTCTCCACAAGTTGCCTCTAAAATTCTTTCCAAGCTAGGGAGTAATTTGTATTTTTATAATTAGTTTAAAACATTCATTCAGCCATACGATCTGTTACAATTTCTTTGTACTTCCAGGATGACAAGATTTCTGTTCTGAAAATTCAGATGATTCCCGCTCGCTCTATCAGAGAATTACTGAGCTTTTGTGAGAGTTACCAAATAAATAAATAAATAAATTGTGATCTATATTAAATAAATCCCAGTTGGTCAATTGTAGTAGTTGAAATTGTAAGGTTCTTGTCTGTTTCTAAATGAATGAAATACAAAATAACTTATTAGAAAAAAAATTAAAAAATGATTCTGAACAAATCATGTAAACAGCTCATCTGATTCAAAAAGAGTGTATGTATAAATCAAAATCACGTATAAAGAATGTAAAGGATTAAGGGGATTCACAAGAAAATTGAGAGCTTTTGCCAAAAAACCCTCAATCCTTCTAAAAGCAAAGGCTTTATCTCTGTATCTAAAATGCATCATATACAGGTTCTGGGTATCATATTTAGGTCCTACAAACTATCCATTTTACTGTAATTTAACTCCAAACAAGATATTAATGCTCTTTCCATTATAAGCTTCATTTTAATTTACAAAACTACCTGATAAGTCCCTGCTTTATTTTTCAGGGAACAACATATTTGTCAGTAAAACAGTGTGGCTAAACTGATTTAACGTAACACTGAGCACCAAGGAGGATTATAAGACTGTAATTTACTATGATATCCATAAACCCTAGAAAGGCAGAACACTGTCATATACATTTGCAAAGATATTCGAGCTTTGATAGCACTGTAAGTAGAAGATAATGAGCAGGAAAATGCTTAGGGTGGAGTATGTTGAAGCAACTTGAGAAAACTATTGAGCAATTGCTTAGAACTTAAAATGATTTTCAATATCTGCAGAAGACAACAAGGAATGTCAGTTTTCACATTCTGTAAGTACATTTTTGGAACTAATCATTCTTCCTAATTCCCCAAATTTAGGGAATGAGTTTAGAGATTTAGGCTTCCGATTTAATCAACCCAGCATCCAACTCAGATGTCCGGAATAGCTCAGAAGATTTTCAACAGTGAGGCTGTGCAGCCTAGGAGATCTTGCCAACTATGCAGTGAAGTTCAATTCCTCTGTTATGCTGCGTGACTGCTTTCTGCTGACTGCATCCCAAATAATATGTAACATGGGAGGCATATGTTTCTTTTATGTGATCTTGAAAGCAAATTGCATGGCTCAGCTCATGGCTATAGAGCAAAACTCCTCACTCCCCTACGAATACAGTCTTGTCCACAAAATTTATTGGCCTATGCTGTACCCAATCTGTCCTAGCCTGCCTTGTTAGCCCAGGCCAAAACTGTCCCAGGGAGCATGTAAACAAGAAAGTAGCATGGATGATCACAGGACAGTGCTCAAGCTCATGCCTCACGCTATTTAATTTACTCTTATTAGGCATAGTCAAAGATCCTGAGTGCTCAAGCCCTCCTTCCAGTCCTAATAATTATTTTCATCTGCAACTGCACCGAGGTCAATGGTGTCTAAATATAGGTCATGAATTCATTCATTCTGTAAAGTGCTGTCCCAACAAAGACATTACAGCTCACAGTTGTTCTGCTAGCAGGCACTTCTCCCATAGCTCTTCCAGGAGAAGGACCATGTGAAATCCTCCTGCTCTTCTTCAGGCAAAGTCAGTGAAGTTAACTTAACCTGTTAATGAAAGGGTTTGAGTTAAATCAATTCCTTTTCCCAGAAGCAGATTAGAGAGAAATTACATGATGCCTCCTAGTAGAGGAGCTCTGGTGGCCAGCACGATCATCTGGAAGCCAGCAGCCCAGAATATACGAAGAGGAGAGTTGGGTAGTACCCACATGTGGTCTTGGAAGTTGACTTTTAAAGAACAGGCACCAAAATGTAAATGAATAAAATCCCTTGTGCAGCTGCTTGCTTAATGAATCCCTGCATGTAATAATCAGAAAGTAGTGATAAACTAATATATGCAAGAGGTAATTATCTTATCAAGCGAAAAAGTTCACACAGATGAGTGAACCAGTTGCAGACTTATGTTCATTTAAAGATCTTGTGACACATGGCCACCAGTGATTTGTTTTAAGCAGAAGCTGATGCCATCACAAATTTTCTCAGCTCCTTGCAGCTAAAAGCCTTTTCAATATACACAGCTATGTGGTCCTCTAAGCTGCCATTTAAATTAGGGTTTCTCTTTTATAGGAGAAGTCCTTGCCACCGGAAAGAAATTTTAAGTATTCACTTACACTGTGTCTGACAGCAGCTGGTAGCAATAAACCCTTTTCCTCCTGGTCTCCCTCACATATACTCTCAGATTTATTACATGCTGATGTCAGTGATGCTCAGCTGGCAATGACCACAATGAACACCACAGGTGCGGTTACATGGAGGAGGAGGTAGATAGCCGAAACTGAGAAAAACTACATCTTCACCAAGAGACCATGCTTTATGTATATTACTCCCCATTACCCTCAAGCATAGCATCTGGATAAAAACAAAAACAAAACACAAACACACAAAAAAAAATCTTGTCTCTAGTTTACTGTCAATAAATATATGCTCTTCTTTTTATTTTTAATCCATGAGGTTACATTGTAATTCTGATTTAAGAAATCTCATCATCTACCTTTCCTTTTCCTATAATCTCTCTCCAGTGACACAGTACAATTTGCAGCAAGATAACCCTTAGTAGGATTATGGTGAAGATGTTGTCTTGGATTATAGTACTGAATGGTCACATGCACCCTGTTTTGCCTTTTTCTACCTACTAAAAGTGTTGTAGTTTTTTTTAACCTGAGTGAATTGGCTCACAGATTTAGAAAACTGCTAGCAAAGCATTGTGTCAGCACAACAGAAGCTATGAAATTCCAAATTAGAGGAAACAAGTGACTCAAATTAGAAAGGGGTGAAAAAAATTGCTGTCTTATACAAATCTTTGCCTATGTAAGAATGTCAGTAGACAGAGGGAACACATTTACTGCTATTCAGCCAGTTCCTTTGTATTGACAGCATGGATTTGAGAGATGTTAGATGAGCCTGGTTGCACCTATTTGTAAAGACTGAGTTTTCGCACATATCAACCATTCTTTAGAAGAGCAGAAGAAAGCTATTATAGGTGACTTTTGAAAGACCTGGAGATGCTTATTTTAAACACTAAAGCAGCATGCAGTTTTCAATGGTAAGATCACACTGGTGAGCCCTTGCATTCCCATTGCAAAACCACCATGTTGAGTGGCCAGAGGTAGCTGCAGCAGCTGCCAGCTGCTTCAGGGACATGCATGGACTCTGTGCAGCATTTCTGAAAATCAGGTGGCCTCACTGAAGAGACCTCAGCCTCACTTCAGTCTCTCAGTGCATAGCTACACTTCCTGGCTTTGTGTCCTTATGTATGCTGATATTGAAATGATATTCTCATTCAAAATTCAAGCAAGAGGTGAATCATCCATTTCTTCTCCCATATTACAGTCATTCATTGGTAGAGACATAACTATTCATTTGCTTTGAAGTAGTAGAGAACAACAGTATATGTAGCACTAAGATTTGAAACACTCCCTCAGCCAGGGAAGATAGGCTGAATTACATATCAATGTGGCATAGCTTGTTCTCAGCTCCAATATGTGCTCACAGTGGGAGAGGTATCGTGTCTGCAGCAGAGTTCTTGGCTGCTTTCTGAAGAAACAGCTTTTCAGAAACAGTAACTCTGGAAATAACATTTCCTTGTCAAAAACACCTATGTTCTGCTGTCGAGACACTTTGCTTCCCAAGGTGTTGCTCCCGAAAGTGACATTTAGTTTAAAAGATCTCACTTTCTCTCAGTGCCCACGTCATTGCGCTTCCTGCTGATCGCCAAGCTGCACAGAGCTATATTTGGATCCACGCGCCCCTTTTAGATCACTGATCACTCTGTTACCACCATCATTAGTATAAATTGCAGGACAATCTTTTTTGTCCCCTGCGAGTCACTAAGGGAATTATATGGACAAACTAGATCAAAGTTAACTGCAACGAAATACTAATAACACCTCTTGAACCATGTTTCTTAGGTTAAGAATATGGCAAAGGACATATACTGTCAGTGTATGAGAAACAGTTTTATAATGAATCTCCTGAATATTATGCTAACCTCAGTTCCTTTTATAATGCCCTCTCATTTTCATTAGAAACAGGCTTACAGAATTTGAGTGCTGTAATTAAGGTAAATGTGTTTTCAGGTAGGTAATTCCCTTTTGTTTATGTCTGCTAGCTACATATTGACTGTTCTCATTTGTATTAGCACATAGGCACTGTATTTTAATTAAGTAAATAGAGTTTTTCATTAGCTAACGTTAATACTTCACATCTTTGGCCTAAGCATTTGAAATTGCTCTAGAATGTTATTTATTATTCAAGTTAGTTTTGCATACTTGTCATGTGTAATTAAACAGCTCAATTAACAGTTTAACTGGCAGTAACTCAGTGACACTTTCAATTGAAACAAGTATTTGCTTCTGCCATTAACAAAGAAATAAACATTTCTTGAAATCTCAAATATTCACAGCTCCTAATGTATGATATTATACATTGAAAGGCAAATAAATTATGTGCTTAGTAAATAATTGCTGACACATATGAAAGTGATTTCTTTCTTGAATCCCATTACAACCAAAAACTTAGCATCAGGAAGTTTGGGGCTCATCTCTGTTATCCGTAAGGAGACAAAATTGTCATATATTGGCAAAGATTTGCCTACATAGGTGAATGCCTACATAGGTGCTGAAGTGCTGTGAGACTTCTGCAATTTAACTCCAGTGTACTCGGGCTTACCAATGCTCTTACTTGAAACTCCAAACTTAGATTATTCTTATCTGGGAAGATGGTGCAAATGGCAGGTAGATCCACTTGTCAGATTTGCAACTAGCGTTAACTTCACTGTGTTTGTGGTGCCCTGATGGTGGTTATTTTCAGCTTTCTGTGGACAGCACTAGATGGACAGGATAGTTCAGAGGTGATGCTAAATGAGGGCACCTTGATATTCCACATTTGATTTCATGGTCATTTTCTCTATTTCAAAAGAAGAAAGTAAGACCTCATACAATCAGAGTAGTTATTTTAACTTCTGTTGTGCTTTCAAGTGTAGAAGCATTTCCATGTTTGATATTTGAAATTACAATGCTAATAGGCATAATACATTTACCTACATATTTACAATTTGTGTTCTGTCTGTAATTAAGAATGAGAAAGTAGACATAAACTGTCCCACAATACCATAATGCTCCCATATTTTTTTTCTAAAGCAATATATAATGAATATAGGAAGAAGGAAGGAAGAAATTACTGACCATGCTAGAGTGTGCTTTGCAATCTCTGAATAGTAAGTAAAGGGAAGGAAAGAGTGTCTATTTAATATACAATAAAACAGAAAGCCAAGTAGTTTCTGAATAGTTTCTGAATACTTTTTTTCTTAAAATGGTATATGGGCAAATAAGTGAATTATAAAATTATTAGATTGAATAAGATTATAACTGAGCCACCAATTTCATGGCACATTCTCCTTCGATCCCTAAGCCAACCCTGTATTTATAATCTGAGACTCAATGAGCTATAGCTTATACTTTTGTTGTTATTTTTAGATGACTAACAGACTTTCGTTCATGGATCTGATATTGCAAAATCTTGGTTCCATGGCTTGGTAAGCAACAGATAGAAATCAGCTTGTTACTGTTACCTTTGAATTAATTATTCAGTTATTCATATGTGCAAAATGCTTGTTCAAAAGTTTATAAAACTGGGTCAGCTCAACAAGAGATCAGACCTGGAATTCTGACCTACAATTGAAAAAAAAAAAAGAAAAAGGTGACTACTATTGAAAAAGGAATTTCACCCATAGGTCTGGTGGCAGCCTCTCACTGTCCAAATCATCATGGCCCTAGAATTTTACAAAGGCAAAGAAAACCTTGCCAAAGGAGCTAAATAGCTGATTGGAAGAAGCTTGAAAAACACTGCATAAGTATACTTGATGAAGTAGAAATTCCTGAAGTTGAGGGAATATATCTGCATACATTCACAGGAGGTCTATAATCACCCCCCAAAATACAGAACACCAACACATGGTTATTATAGACATCATCTGCTGTAGCAATCATGATGAAAAAACTACCATGTAACGAGAATTTGATCAGTGGATCCTTTTAGCATAAAGTGTTTTAGCTAGTCAAGTTCTTTTCTATATGTTTTGCAGTTGATTATTATTTTAGCTTTCTTTTTTGTAAATGTAACTAAGTATCCATGACGAGCTTGAGCCACCTGGATGTAATTGCAGGCATGATTCATTTCAAATATTGTCCTGACAATGCAAAATATATCTACAGGATAAAATAGTTCACATATCAAACAGCATTGTTTTTACAATCTTTAACCTTTCTATAGCCTAAATGCAGATATGAAAAGATGAGCTTTTCAATCCAAGAAGCCAGTGGAGCAGAGTTCCAGCAGAAAGTAATATTTTTAAATCTCAGGATCCGTCATGAAGAACATGAGGACGTGTGCTTCTGGCAGTGCTGTTTGCTCAGTAATGAGACAGCATTAGCAGTTCGTAACTGGTCAGCATACCACAGTGACAGAGAGGGGCCCTTGGATCTTGGGAATCTCAGCTCTACAGACGACCTCCATCCAGACACAAATCAGCAGTCACTGGAGATCAGTGTTGCACACACACACTACCTACATCAAGCGATTGCGTTTTGCTTTCCAGACATTTCCATTTCAATCTGTAGACCAATACAAAGTATATTATTGTGATTTTATCTTAAAAGTGCAAAGTCTTGGTTCACTGTTTCAAAGGCTACTTCAGAGGAAAAAGGTTATGCTCTTCTTGTAGGTCCCAACTGTTATTAGCTGTGCTTCAGATAAATGCTCATGCTGTAGTGATACACCTTGGAAATGTCTGCATCGCAATTCCTGAGCTTGCCCTGAAGTTCAGACTAGAAGAGATGTTGCCACTGCAACAGGACTAAACATCCTCCTCTCCAGGAGCTATTCACAGCTATATTTGGCAGAAGGTAAATATAAGGTTGATGCAGGTGTATTGATTCTGGGATATATTTGTGTATATATATATAAAAATGCATCTACACTTAAAGTGAGCTCTATGGCTAGTATAATGTTGTACTGTATGGGGCAGGTAAGGCTTTTATTGTGAAAAAAATGGCTATGTGAATATACCAGAAACACAGACCTGACTCATCTTGATGTGCCCTGCAAAATCATATATCAAAGCAAGTATCAACATCATGAATGTCATGATCCACAGTAACAAAATATTCCATATAGCTAGAAGAGCTATCAAACTGCAGATCAATTTATTGTGCAAGACTTGAGGCACTTTGATAATAGTAAAGAACCTCACTTACGCCATATAAGTGATGGATTTGCTTTGATGACTTGTCCCAAGATACTGACAATAGCCCAAATCATTTAATCACTATAACTCTTACATAAGGCAAAAGGGCATTTTAGACGTGTAACAGATGTTTAAGCAAGGAAGAGAAGATAGAATTGTTTTATTTTGCAGGTCTCCTGGTTCACATATGACCTTCACCATGTAAATACCTTCACCTCCAGCTGTGGAAGCTGAATAGCTTCAATGACAACAGTTTTAGGCATACACATTTAAAAATATAGCATTGATTCATATGTAGTCAATTTATCTATCCATTTAGCTAACTGTTCTTCGGCTGTGCAGAATCTTAAAATCAAAGAAAGCTAAATTAATTATGTGGAAGAGACACCAAAATCCTAAGCCATCATTCCCCACTGAAATATCCAATATGGAAGGTGCAAGGGCAAGAATCTGCAAATACTTGTTTTAACATTGTTCATACTAAGAAGAAAAATCAACTGTCAGCAGTTACTCAGCAAGAGCCACCCACACTTCGCTTTTGAGAGGAAAAATCCAGATATTTCCATAAATCCAGATAGTGAGCAGAAGCTTAAAAAGAAATCTACCTATAAAAATGAGGATACAGCTCCTGCTACATAAAGGTAGTTCCAAATCTCCTTTCTTCTTGTACTTAATCCTGGCAAAATCCTGCAGGTTTTTCATTACGCATGCAATTCTATCCTTTCCAAAATTGTGAATGGTATTAACATGATTAGCCACCGACCTTGGATGAACCTGTATTAAGAAAATAGCCACATCTGTGGTCACTGAAACTTATATTCTTGAGAATTATTACATGGTGAAAACAAAGGAGATGAGGACATATTTTTTGCCCTTTCATTGTTCTTATTGAAATAATTAATGTATGACATTCTTTAACTTTCATGAAAACAACTACTGGGAAAAATTATTTCAAAGCAGCTCAATAGTATGCAGTTATTTCTTGATAATTTACTTTTATCTGGCATCAGAAAAAGAGAGAAAAAAAAACTTAGATTTTATGTGAATCCTTTAGAATCTGAAAGGTGATGGAATTTATGATGAATTTATACAATAACAGGTCCTGTATTGCTTTTTTTAGTATTGTACATGCAGATGTTCTCATCAAGTAACAAGTATTATTTGTATCCCTAAGAAATAAATGAAAAATGTTTTTTAAAAAGATTTATACCGAGTAATATGGCTTCTATATGAATAATAAAAATTTCTTCCTTTCCTAAAAATGCACTCATTTTATAGTAATAAGATAAACTGACAGCATGTTTTATCTTCCTTGTTTTTCTTTTTTTACTAGAAGCATAGAGTATAGATAGTGCCTTTAATAAAATGCCATTGTTCTATATGAAAAAATATGATTTCCTTATGCTTGAGGACATTTATGAATTGGAAAATCTATTTTATAACATATCAATTTGATTTTAAATAAAATAAAACAAAATAAAATAAAATCTAACCTCTTTGGCTCCTTTAAATTGTAATATGAGTTTCAATAGCACAGTTCTTTTCTTCTGTTTTCATGGACAGGAGATTGTTGTTTTGTTTTGCCTTTGTATAAATACAGTAAGGGAAAAATATTTAATTCTCCAATAAGTATTTAAGTAAGAGTAAGTATTTTAGAAATGCTAATAATATCAATTAATAAACTAAGCAAAGAATCCCATTATGAAATTCTGCCTCTTGAAAATCAGAACTTGAGTTCAATGTTCTCAGCATGTACAACTGCAAGTGACCTTATTTGTGGGTGATTGGGAAGATGACCCACAGCAGTGGACATATCTCAGAGTGCTTGAGGACTGAAAACCACAGCTTCAAACAAAGTATTAGCATGTGACTTCTTAGTCAGGGTGGATATCATGCTGGTGCATCCTCTTATCCTTCCTATAGCCAGTTTCCCAACCTTTTGGTCAGGGAAAGTTGTTACTCCAAGGAAAATCTTTGGGGCCCTGGAGAACAAACAAAGTTCCAGTAATTATGGAAATATTATGTCTAAAGGCTCCAGTAAGCTCATGCAGTTAGCTTAAAGAGCTAGACATATATTTTCAGAAAGTCCATTCAGAAAACTAACAAACTCCAACCATAACAAGCTACTGCCTACATTTTCTCATATAGTTTTCTTTAATACATGGAAAATATGCTTAAAGCAACAATTAAGTTGCTGTGTCTTGTGATTTTGCTCTCCCGTTCATATATTTTTAATTGCCTTTGATTCCCTTTGAGATTTTAATAAATTACAGATTGTCAACAAATAATAATCAGAAATATCAGAATTCAGTCTTATACTTCCAGCCTTGGAGAGACATCATTAAAAATGTATATTTCTGATTTTATGTAGGATTTTATGTTTGAGGCATAGACTGATGTAAAAGCTGCAAGTATTCCAATATGTGCTACAAGAATGGAAGGAATGACAGGCTGATCTTATTGCATTTCGATTTTGCAATTTTAAATAATTGGCAGGACACTTACAGTCCATATGTTAAATCTCTTTTTTCTCTGTGATCCTAAAGAAAAAGTAAAATAAATATTCTTTTTAATAATATTGCATTGCTATAGTAGTTCAGATGAATGATCCATCAAAACTAATGTATTACTTTCACCTATGACTGAAACTTTTACAAATATATGTGCATAGGTGAATGCCTTTTTGCACATATGTATGCATATATGTATAAGTGAATGCACACTGAGTTAACACATTACATTTGTCTAGCTGTGTTAAATACTTTGCAGTGATTGAAGACATGACCCCAGTTTTATGCAACTGCAAAGTAAAATGGAAAAGGCATAATAGTCATAGTAGAATAATCAGAACCAATTGCATTAATGTGAGAATTCTTTGTTAAATGACCACTGTGTAAAATTGATAAAGGCCACAGTAATGGATGAGCAACTGTCTTACTAATAGACCTTTTGGAATGACTGGTAGTGAGAAGTCAGTATTTAATGTTTCCTGTTAGCTCCAGCTTTGGCTTACTGGTAATTGAGATCTTAGGAGAAATCTGTCACAAAACTGCTGCTAGCATAATGTTAAGATGACAAGGAATCTTTGAATAGGCCATAACAATATGTTTACATGTTTCTAAGATGATAAATGTAAAATTTTCATGGAAACTGAATTGGAAATAGTGAAATGACTTAGGGGTTTATAGAACACCTGGAAGATACATTCTCAGCAGGATGTGCTGACAAGAAGGGCAAACACAGCCCAGTTAGGACTAAACTGGGGAATTCCAAATAGGAATACGGATCTGACCTAAACCCTGAGATCATTAAAGAACACTAAAAAGACGTGTGGAATACTGGGTTCAGCTCTGGAAATCTCATCTCAAAAAGAGTATTGAAAAACAGCATGATATTCAACAAGGAGCTACAAGATTGATTTAAGTATTTCTCTTCTTCAAGTCAACAGTTCTATTCCTGCACTTGTACCTGTGCAGACTTGCCAGGTTAAAGGATATACCACCCACAGACATTACTTTTAGTCATAAAACGAACTGAACCAGAGACTTATTGAAAACAGCTCTGATATTTTATTCTATGACTTCCTGTGGCTATGAATTCCACATGCTAGGAATAGATATTTCTATAAACAACCTTAACAACCACTGTTGAAAAGTAGATATTTAAGGAATTTTCAAAGGTTATATTTTTTTTACCTGGCATACTATAGCAGCTCTACTGTGTATAGGGAATTCTTATGTACTTAAAAACTTGTAGCATAAGAGATTATAAGTGATAGTGATCAAAGTGAATACATCCAGCTTCTAAAATGTGATGGGCTAAAGTGTCCATCTGCAGCACAAAACAGTCATTAAATATGTGTTTTATGTGGTATCTCAAAATAGCATCATATATTTTCTGTTTGTAATGCATTATAATGTTAATATGGGTAGGCAGGGACACACAATTATAAATGAAAGAAGTTATTGTGCATATAAATTACTTTTCAAGGGATAAAAATTTGTTCTTAAAATCAATAATATGCTGATAAAAGCAAGTATTGAAAGGATGGTAATTTTATCTTGATGAAAATAGTTGCTTAGTTGAAGAAAAGCTTGACGGGTTTTCTAACGTAACTCTAAATAAAAAGAAGGAATTCTGCAAAGACTTAAACAAAGGATGTAAAGTAAAAAGATACCGCGATAAAGGCGTAAACTCATAAATTCAGATGTAAAAGAATTCCCTTACGAATTCTTCCAAAGGAAGGATTCCCCTTTCCTTGGAAGCTTCCCAACAGCTTCCAAGAATTTTCAGGGTAACGTCAGGTACAAGGTTTCAGTGGTCATTATGTTACTGTATGTTCCATATCATTTCTGGAAGTTTCAAATACGGAAAAGCAATGCAAAGAAAGTGACAATTGCCTTACAAAATAAAATTTTAAAGAAGAATATAAAGTATATTCGATGTTGCATATACCATTTCTTTATTGCAAAACACCTTTTGCCAGCTTTCTTAGAGAGCTCTCTGATCAAATGACCAAGCTGTATTGTTTAGCACTGGCTATTTACTGAAGATATTTCTTCTTAGTTTCATAAATAACTGTTTACAAGTTTGTCCATGCAGCTGAGTAAAGATGCCATGTCTTTGGAGATAATGACCTAGCTCTTGCTTGATGAAAGTGTTTAATTCTCCAGAATTCAGATTGGCAAAGCCAATTTGAAGTTTCCCAGATCATAGAATCATAAAATAATTCAGATTGGAAAGGACTTCAGAAGGTTCTTTAGTCCTGCCTTTGCTCAAAACAGAATTATGTAGGAGATTGCTCCATTATTTTTAGCATTGACAAGAAGATGAACGCATGTGATTAATTCAAACAATTAATGAAACAATGATGAAAGTGAATGATGAAACAAAGTTAATAAATGTAAAAAAAAAAACCAGAATATGTGGTCAAGAATATATGTAATAATTCTAGCCCTTGTTTGCAAATATCATTAATAAACACATAGAACACTTGCCATCACACAGTTGTGATCACAGTTGTGTATCACTTTCTGCAGCTTCCATTTTACAGATAGCAGTGTTATTGACTTTTACCTCAAATTTACTGGCTGCTGTTTTTCATATTTATTGTACTAATTTACACCAATGAAAGCATCAATGAGCTGATAGTCAGTTAGTTAGTGAGTGTCATTAGCCCTACCTATTATGGGAATGATTTACCATGTACCAAAGAGAAACAAGCTGATTCATTTAACTGATTGTATTTAATATCTTGCACCAAATGCCTAAGAGAATAATGAATTGCAGCTAAGGACAGGCATCTTCATTTTCCCTATGATAATTCAAAAGTCACTGAGATCTTACTGGTTCAAACTTAAGTGCCTTTTAAAGAGCTTTTGTTTTATGTGTTCTTTCATATCACCTATGGGAAATACTAAGATGATATAGAGTAAAACTGAAAATGAAAAATAGTGTGAAATTAAAGTGGAAACTAGATAGAATGAAAAGAAAAGAAGCTAATAGAGTATCTGTATTAGCAGAGAGAATGAAGAAAAAAAAGGAGAAGAAGAATGGGGATGTCCAACAGCTGAGATATGCAGCAGATTTTTTTCATATGGCTCTCACCAAAAGCAATTCTTGAAATCTGTGAGATTTGTCTCATTCTAGAAACAAGTACACTTCAGAATAAAAATGTACTAGAACAAGTCTTAGTAAACGTGGGTTGTAATCTTCTGCCCAAGATTGCTATCTAGACTTCATCAAAACATTTACTTTTTCTGTCTCCTGATTCCTTATTTATAAATAAGAATTAAACCACTTCCCCTGCTTATAGGAGTAATGAGGTCAAATCCACAAATAAGTGGTTCAGGCACCACTTAAGCTCTATTGCTATCCATTTCTTCCTAACATATTCACTTTGCATAGGACTGTTTATAGTACACAAAATTCAGTGAGAAAGTTCAGTGGAAGAATATGAGATTTTTTTGAACTTGCTGTTAGGACATGAAATTAATAATATAAAAACACTCCATGGAGAAGGAACTTTCTTCTGAATAACATTTGTGTAGATCCAAAAAAATTATAATCAAATCAATCACAGCAACATAAACCTAATCTATTCTCTCCATCACTACTCACTTAAGTATATGGATTTTTAATTTTTTCCATTATCCAAGTAGCTCTCTTGGTTTAACTAAGTCCACAACCCATTTTTTTCTGTCACCAGTCACCTTTGAAGTGCAGTTTATCCCACCCATAGCAGGCAATGCATTAGAACAGAGCAATTGCCAGTGGATTTCTCTCCATTAGCTCTAGAGAGCATATGCCAAAGCCCTGGCTGTTGCAGGTCTAGAGTTTTTCTGCAAACTCTGTAAGAGTTTATCTATTTATCTGTAAACACAGTTAGAATATTTGAATTTAGTGTCGATTTAGCACAGGAAAAAAGTAGTAATGACAAAGTCTCCAGACATACAGATGTTGACAGGTTGGCCATTCATTTTGTGACTATCTGCAACTTGCAAAAAATGCAGAATGTGTAAATGCATATAAAGCAGTTGGGGCAGGGGCTGTTGTTTGTGTTTGAGCACCCTGGTTCAAATCCCAATTCCCTGTGAGGATGATGGCAGTGATCCATCTGTCCCGAGGACTGCCGGGAGTTGTTCCATGGAGACGTGTTGTGTACCTCCAACCAACAATAAAGACAGCTATGCAAACAAATTGAAATTATGATGTGGTCTGAAGTTATTAGGTACACAAAACAGTAGAAAAAAATCACCCAGAAACCTCCCTTGTAAAAGACTCCACATGACTGTCTCTGTCTCCTGTTGTTTACTATTTAAAATGAAATTAGCATATTTGGGTTGATTTGCATTTGATAGTAAGAACCTGTTTAAACCTGAGTGCAGCTGAATCTCTTTTCTTCACAAACAATAGCAGTATGTTTTTCATTTTGTATATAGTTTAAGCACTGTTGACAATTCTGGAAAATGTTTGGAATTCCTTTCATTATATTTTACAAAGGTAAGTAAAACAGCATCTTTCTGAGGTCTGATGCAACACATCTCAGCAAAACCATAAAAATCAAAGTAAAAAATTTATTATGTGCTTAACTTTTAAAAATCAGTGGGAGCATTCACTTTTCCAAAGCTGCACTTATCCCCTTGGTAAGAAAGTAATTAATGATGAATGCATTAGGCTGGCAAAACTTAACTGTCCTCTACACAATTATGCAAAAACAACTTCATATAAAGATTACTGTGAAAGCCTTAGTGCATGCTGATATTTAACTTCAGATATGTGAATTCTTATTCTGGATATTTATCACTTTTTCATAACTATTTCGTATACTTTTAATATGGCATATGAACCTTGTAGTGTTCTTATAATATGCATTGTTTTATTCTATTTGCATTGTTAATCGTGCCATTTCAACTCCACTTTTGCAAAGAACTAAGTGCACATTTAACTTCAGCCATGTGAGTAGTTTTACAGGCTCTCCAAGGCAAAGACTCATTATTGTGCCAAGAATAAAATTTAGGTTTTATTTACATTTCCCTCCAAATACTATGTTTATCTTTCATAACGGAAAGTACAAACTTCTGAACTTTATGCAAGATTTTCAGTTATTTCCCAAACTCCCTAAATAACAATATAAAGTAAAATACAGAGAACTACTTAAAAAGCATCCAGGAAAGTAATCCCACAGACTTTAAGCATATTGCCAGTAGTCTAATAAAAGCAAATGCAAGATGGAAAGTAAATTGTATTTGAAAACAGTTTTTTTGGATAAAAAGGAATTCTGCAAGCATATTTAATAGTAACAAAAGATTTAAAGGAATCCATTTATAAAATGTAAGGATTGCATTATGATAAAGATATTGCTGAATTTATGTTGGAAAGCATGGAATATGCTTAGCTGTTTCAGAAATTGTTCTTTCTCTGACACTTTACCCAAATTATTCTGAACCACATATAAAAGCATCGTCAGTTTAAAAAAAAAGGGCCAAATCTAAGGTGATGATAAGAATAAGGACTTCAGAAATTACACAAATGGGTAGAAATATGGGAGGAAGAGCTGAGAAGAAATATTACACTGTGGCAGATACAGGTATACAGAATGAATGACAAGTCTTAATCGTATCCCTATCACTCTACAAGGGAGCCTGAAGAAGATATACAGGGTTAATCACAGCAACTTTTTCCAGGCAGACTTGGTAAGAAGTCAAGATCCTACCCATGGACGTGAAAGAAGTTCAGATTTCTTGTTGAAAATTAAAATATCACTTCCACCCAAACCCTCCCAAGGCTAACAGGGGTGCTATTTTTACCTCAGCCTACCAGTTTAGTTGCATATCTGTGCCGAGTACAATTCAAAATTATTACTTTATTTACTCTACAAGCCAGGACTCAATTAAGCTTCAAGTGTAAGTTGTTTACTAATAAGTTATTTATAACCTTTAGACACACATCTTGAAAAAGTCCTGAAAAAGAGATTTCCAAGAAATAGTTAAATATTCTTTTTTCCTCTTTCCATTTTGAGAAATACATATCTAAAAACTAGATTTCTCTGAATAATACAAAGAATTTGGGGAGCTATTTAAATTAACCTATTTTGAAAAGACATGTTGATTTTTCACCAACACTTATAGGGGGCAAGTGTTACTGGCATGCATGTGTATCACAAGTTGAATTTTTTAAGTGCAAAATCCACCAACCTTTAAAATTCATCTGGCCCAGATGGCTCAGCTGTATCATGATTTTCTTCAAATGGTATGGAGGAGGATACTGACGTAGGTGTTTTCCCTACTTTTAAGGATTTTTTTCAAGGAATTGACCTTTATAATAAGAGTTTGGAGTTGATCTTTAACCTGCAGTTTCAACTCCTTAAATTCCTAAATTATACTGAATTTTCATATTTTCAATGTATCAAAACAGAGGATTTACCTGCCATCTTTACTTTTCCTGAGAATAATAAGGTGGGGTACTGTTCTTGTTATTTTTAAGATATATTTGAAATCAGAAAATTATTTTGGTTTATAGAAACTCAAACCTGAAAATTTATTTAATTTAGTATTATTGTCAGCGTCTGAAATCTGCATTGACTAGAAAAGACCAAGTACAGGACTTGTCAAATTATTATTATATCGAAACCTAAGATATATTTGTCCTTTTTTTCAGGGCAGATGCAGCCTTTCAATTAAAAGTTTTAGCAGGTCAGATAAAAAATAACACATCTACAAGCCTGACATAAATTCTTTTTTTTTCTTTTTCTAGGCAAAAATCACAGAAATGCATGTTGAAATTGACCTTCTGGAGGCTGCCTAGTCCTACCTCCTCCTCAAGTTACGAACAATACATCAGTCTACCATGGCTTTGTTTAGTAATCATGAAAATCCTTGAAAAATTTTAATTCAACTACATCTTTTGGTGACTAGTTCCTGCACTACTGTTATTTTCACCTCTAGTGAAGATTCTTTTTTGCAATGTCCATTTTGTACTTCTCAAACCACAATTTGAAGCCACTCCCCTTATTAAATTATCCCCTTATTTAATAATTAAATCACTGTTTTTGCAAGTTACTTTCTAGAAGTTGCAAGCAGCTGTTAGTTCTTCCACTGAGAGGTTCTTGACTAATGACTAGAGATCTCTTCTCCCTCAGCTTCTACCTGTAGATTGATTGTTCTTAATAACTAAACTTCTCAGGATCCTCTATTGGTCCTTGTCTCTTTCTCAATCATGTTATTGAATTGGAGGATCACAATTCACATACTTTCTCACTTATTCTAAGTAGAGGAGGATGATAATTTTCCTTGATTTGCCACTTTCAGTCTTCCTGGTTTAGCCCAGGCTACAGTGACAGCACACCACTACTCAGTATGGCATTATCCATAGTCCCAATTTCTTTTTAGCAGAGCTACTGTTCTGCAGGTCATTACCCAGTCTGTGCTGAGGTCTGAGATAACCCCATTAGAGACAAAAATCACCTTTCTGGACTCATGGGGTTCTAGACTCATGGTTCCAGTCCTCAACTTTCTCAAAGTCCTTTTGGACCAAAATTTCATCACTGAGCCAGCAAGTCAATCCTTCTCCCAGTTTAATGTTTTCCTCCCATTTAATATGACTACTGTACGTTTGGAGGATCTCTGTGAAGCAGAGGATATACCTATAATGTCCATAATACCCATACATCCTCAGAAAAAAATTGAAAACAACAAGCAGAGGAAAGATCTACATAACCTGAAGATTAATGCTGCCACAAAAATCACTAGTTACAAAATGGCTATAAGTAAATTTAGGCAAGAAATTCAAAGGAAAATTGCAATGTCACTAGATTTCAGTTCTAATGGGAGTCATGGAAACAGTCTAAGCAGTTTAACAATAGAGGTGGATGAAATCCTATGAAGGATATTCTGTTATGTGTTGACTGCAATGACAGGAACTGGATTCAGATGGGCAAGAGATCCTTTCCCAGCAGTATGTTCCTCTTTTGGGAACTGTGATCATTAAGTGGTATAGCAATTCAAGAAATGCTTAAGAATACAAAGTAAACACAGAGCTTTTGTTCTGTCTGGCTTTGATCCTGAAAACAAAACCTTGGGGCTAAATTTGAAAGGAAATATCTGCCTAATGCGTGCAAGTGTAATGCATGTAATTGCCTGTTCAGACACAAGGCTGCAAAGAGTTAAAACTAATGCTTCTTAAAGATCAATCCCAGCTCAGCAGGAAAGCATTCCAAGATCAAAGAAGGGATTTTTTTTAAAAAAAGAAAAAAGAAAGCAAATATAATGTGATATAGTTCTCTTTTTCAGCAGGGGTTCAGGTATCCAACTTAGTAGTGGCAGAAAGTGCCTCTCTTCTTGTTTTTGGATGCCATCATTTTTGGTAAAACTAATATTATTCTTCATTAGTTTGTTTATTTTGTAAAGATTTCTTTATTGAATTTAGTTTAACAAAGATTGCCCTAGAAGGAAGAAAATTATTTCCCTAATTACACTTTAATAAAAATTAATTGCTCTTAAATTACAGATAATGACTTCAACTAGCAGATAATGAAAGAGAAAGCAGCAGCAACTGAAACAACAAATAACCTAGAAATACAGGTTATACTTTAAAAAAGGAAAAAATCAAAAGTATGGAGATTTTAACTATGATAAATATTTTAGTATTTGATCTTCAGTTATTTGTTTTACAGAGTGATGGAGTCTGTATTACCCACCAGAGAACAAATATTTGCATGGCTCAACTGAGAAACACTGCACAATCTAAAGAAACTGGGAGTCTCCTACTCTGAATGGCAAGAAATTACATTTCACAGGAATGCTAGGTAAAATTTTCTTCATATTTTTCAGTAGAGTTTTGCTCTTTCCCTATTTCTGTGGTTGTCTGTACAACAAAACAATCTTCAATACAAAATGCTCTAAAAATCCATCATGTTTCTTTTTTTTTATCCAAAGAATGTAATAGGTTTGTATACAACAAAGGACATTCCTTCTTGATTTCATTGACACTGAACTCTGTTTCACAAATCAGAGCTTTTACAGGGCTTGCATATGTCCTCTCCAGTTCAGAAGTTCCCATTCCAAATAACAGCTTGTTACAAAATGCACAGATGCATTAAGAAAACTTTTGGCTTATCTTAAAATAAATTTATGCATTGTTATGAGTCTCAAGCTAAGTGATACCAGAGGCCATAACTAGCTGCTCGAATACAAGCACTTCTTATACATTTTGTCAAGATGTTCACATGGGTCCTGGTGTATTTCTAGCCCAGGCTAACCAGCACCCACTCAAATGCTTCCTGAGAATTGTTCTGAAGTTATGATAGACCGGGATTAGTTTCCAAAAGGCAAGTAATATGATGACTCCATATTAGACTTTAAAACTTATTTAATAGTTAAAAACAGTTTAATAGTGTGGACAATGGACAGGGTCAGACAGGCCAGTTTGTATCTGTTCCAGATAACAGTCCTTGATGCTATTTAGGTTACTAACATACACATAGCCCGCACATTCAGTATTTGCATTTGATTCTTCTTCTGGACTTGAAATACCTGAGATCACAAGTTGTCTACTAAAACTTCATTTTGTATCAGAAAACAATTATGCTCTTCCTCAAGTAGTTGTCCACAGAGTTGTCCACACATACTGCCATGGATTGTCTCATGATTTGTCTACTGCTACATCTGTGATCTGTCTACTGAAAACTGTTGCTAACACAGCCTTAATTTTCCATAGGAAAGATAATTTACTTCTACCAAGAACTGGAAAGTGAAAGAACTGCAACTTTAAAGGAAATACTTGCAGTTTGGAGACACTCTAGCTTGTGGGAGGTAAAAAAACAAGATTCACAGTCACAGACAGTGAGTGCTTGCCTCTCTGCTCTTCTAATTAGCAAATAAATATTTGGACTCCATTGGATGCCAAATGTTACCCAATAGAAACATTTTATTTTCAAGTTGAGCCAAAGATGTCCCTAAAATAGTCTTGAGAGATTTCAAATATACAGCAAATCAGAATCAGTGAAAACATTAGGTTAAGAGGATATTCTTTAAGATCTTAGAAAACCATTAAATTTTTTTCTTATAGCATTTTATGTTTACACTGATGCATGCTCAAGCTAGACTTCCTTCTCAGTCTTATATTCCAAAATCAGAGACAACTTTTGATAACCTGAGGGCTGAGCCAGCACTTTCCATGTCTCATTCCAGCAATGATCTTATTTGATTGTCACTTAAATTGTCAGAATACTCCTGCAGCTGGAGACATTTTTGACAGAATGGAGAATAACAGAAATGTGTTCATTCCTCAGTTTAAGAGGATCTTGGTAACAATGTTATCTGAAAGCACAGGCATTGCATGTGCAGTTGTTTGGCCCTGCAACCGTGCTGGTGGTTTGCACATGCACAGCAGGTACAAGCACTCTAAGGGACTTGGGCAGTGAAGTCCCTTCCAGGTAGCTTTGCCTGGGAGCCAGTCTTACTGCAGGCAAGAGGTAGCTTTGCTCTCAGTGTGAACACACCATATCTGATGGGTCCCACGTGTTTAAAATGCAACTGTATGACAGCAGCTTTCCAGAGCACTTCAGATCCTTATACCCAGAGGAACAAAGATGCACAGAGTTTTTTTCAACTCTGCAGAATTTTTGCAGAGATATGTGAATTTGCTTGTATTTTTAAGAAAAGATAAATTCTTGGGAAATTGTGCCTCTTCCTGTGTTGATCCTGAGGCATTTTGTTGAGAACCAGAAATATCTAATAGGATATTAAATGTCATATGGCACTTAAACCACTTCTGTGACACATCCTTTTGTTTAGGACATGTAGTAGGAAGAGGCTGTTGTGTGAGAATCATAATTTCTCATGTTTCTTTGGAGCTTGGTGTGAGCAGCATCTTTAGCAGTTTCTTAGCCAAAAAATCTCAAAAAGCAGGAACAATTTCTGAGAGAGTAAGATAGAGAAACAACTTGGGAAATACAACTTCCTTAATAAGAGTATGGCTCTATAGCCAAGAGGATAAATCAGAGAAGAGGAGAGAAAGGCATTCATGAACATTTCCTTCTGCTAGGCCTGCTTCAGGTCTGTACATAAAAAAAAAGCCTGGAACCAAAGTATGTATGGTATCAGAGTCTCTCATAGGTAATGTCCCTAGGCAGCACTTGGAACCCTGCAGGTAAGACTTGACTGTGGGAAGAGGCTGCTCTGCATTCTCAGCACAGGTTATATCTGCATACACAGGAAAAAAAAAACAGCAGGTATTCTGACTGCTAAATCACAGAATCACAGAATCCCAGAATCTTCAAAGTTGGAAGGGACCTCTAGAGATCATCTGGTCCAACCTTCCCGCTCCAGCAGGCACACCTAGATCAGGTGGCACAGGGCGGCATCCAGGCGGGTTTTGAAGACCTCCAGAGAAGGAGACTCCACAACCTCCC
>JAUBOD010001059.1:1654597-1678382 GCA_032353885.1 Nothura maculosa
CCTGGAGATTCTCTCTAGGATGAGCTGCTCCATCACCTTTCCAGGGACGGAGGTGAGGCTGACCGGCCTGTAATTGCACGGCTCCTCCCTCTTGCCCTTTTTGAAGACTGGAGTGACATTGGCTCTTTTCCAGTCCTCAGGCACCTCTCCTGCTCTCCAGAACCTCTCAAAGATGATGGAGAAAGGCTGAGCAATAACCTCGCCCACTTCCCTCAGCACTCTTGGGTGCATCGCATCTGGGCCTGTAGATTTTTGGGTGGCCAATTTGCCAAAGTGATCCCTAACCCAATCCTTCTCAATATGCGGAATGTTTTCCTCTACCCCATTTATTCCTCTATCACCTGAGCCCTGCAGTTCATGGGAAGTGACCTTAACAGTAAAGACAGAGGCAAAGAAAGCCTCTGGACTAATGGACTAGTGAGAGGCATCTGTCTCATCTGTAGTTTCAGGTAGTTTCAAAGAGCTCTGATGGCACTTTCCCAATCCTTCTACATAATGAATACTGTAAACTACGGCCATCTGAGTCCCGTGAGATTGTGGAAAATCCAGCTCCTTGAGTTTGAGCTGTTGGTTCCAACTGGATTTCAATGAGGAAAGCTTCCATGAAGCCTGATTTCCAGTCTCAGCATGGCTTACTCTCTCTCTTTGAGTGGAAATGAGTAGAAGCAGAATAGGTGTTTTCATAGCAATGTAGAATTGGAAAATGCTATTGAGTTTAGTTTCCTCCTATCCAAGACTACATGATACAGGCATATCCTATAAAACTATCTTCAAAACTATCTTTAGAATGACACTGCCTATGACTCATGACACCTATATAACACTTAAAGTTCTTTCAGATAGGGAGCTCAGTGAGCTCAGACCCTCACCCTGTTCATCGGAACAGTGATAACATTTCATTGCAATTGTTTGTGTTAACTTTATTGATTTTTAAGATGAGCAGATCGTTGACACTGGCTATCAAGCATGCAAGTCCTGTGGCACCAAATGCAGATTCTAGACTCATTAGATCTATCTTATTTCAGAGTGAAGAGAATTACAGACATGGCCTGATCCTTCTGTCATTTACAAGACATTTTCATAAAATCTCTCCTTAAAGGTGTAATAGCTCTTCACAAAATATTGAAATATCTCACTTTGCTCTTGTTTGATTTTGTGCTCTTTTTTATTTTTGTTTTTTTTTTTAACTTTAAAGTACTAACAAAATTACTCCTGGAGTTTTAAATTTTTTGATGTTAAATGTGACAGCAGACTTCTATTTTTTTATATGATTTTCAATAAAATTCCAGAAAAATCATAAAAACCTTATACCAAATTGAAAATCTTTGAAGCAAAGAGATTTAATATTCATTTTTTTTGTAAAATTACTTTTTTAATCCAGGTTAATTTCATGCTATTTTTCAAATAAAAAATAGTTGTTTTGTTTAATCAATGATGCCAAAAAAATCTAGCTAGCAGAATTAAAATTTTTTTTTTGTTTTGCTGTGCTGAAAAAAAATGGTGGCAAAGCTGCATTTCTTGCTTTCATTAGAACACAATCTTTTAGAATGAGTGGATAAATGAAAGACCATTTTTTTTTTCTCCAAATAAGTCAGAGTAAATTTTCTTGAGAAAGATTGACTTATTGAGGGGCTATTGAGAGAAAAAGGAACTGGTTGTAAGAAAGATCTGCATATTCTGCCAAGATTTCCCATGAGTTCAGAAAAACATTCATATTTATATATTTTAAGATTCCTTAGAGTTATATTTTTTAATATGCCAACTTCATGATGGTATCAAAGTAGTTATGCAGTTAGTCCGAACTTCTGCCTTTGAGGACTAACAATTTCTTAAAACCACATATGAAACAGAGAAAACTAAGGGAATTCACTTAATAATTATCTTGTATTCTATAAAATTAGAGAGTTAGTAGTCTCAGCTTTTCAAATCATATTTATTCCTGCTCTTAATGTTATTTCTTTATCCTGTAGAAAACCAAGCAACCTTCAGTGTGCCAAGCATGGGTCAATTATAGTGTAACAATAGCATTTCTAGTGTTATTACATATGTATATAAATATAGCAAATCATATGCTAATTTTACCTCATTTAATTTTTATACTAATATTGCTTTGCCTTTGAAAATTTTGCTTTGTACTAAGCAGAGATTTTCATTGAGTTGCTGTGCCTCAGACATGAGACGACTGCATCCTGCACAGTACTTTATTGAAACTGCTTTTCATCATGATAATTCCAGAGACTGGATGGAAAGGGATGAGCAGGTCCTATTTTGAACTGTGGTGAATCATATTATTCTTTTGAGCTTACCTATACCACAGCTGAAGGAAAGTATTTTCATTTTTTCTATTGATTATTGAAGCTGCAGTATCATTGTATAGAGCTTCAGAGAGCATTTAAATACAAACTTAAACTTAAGCACATATAAGTCTGAGGCTTAAGTTGAATCTTCAGTTTATAAGCCATATGTTTGCTTAGGCTGCATCAAAATTTGAAAAGGCTTTTCCTTAGAAAATCTACTTTCTGACTGTAATTTATTCTGTACATCACCAGAGAAATTATAGTTTGTCATTTATTTTTGTATGTTGTCATGTCCTTGTTTTGGAAAAATTTAATGAAAACTTCAAATGCTTATGAAAACAAGAATAAAAACGTGTTTCCAACTGCATATGCTCTTTAATGCTTCTGTTTTCCATTTTTTTTCAATTTCTACTTAACTGCGTATATATAAGGACTGTTGTATTTTCCTTAAACAAGGAGTTAAAGAAGTTACCCTACTCCACCTTTCTTTATAGTGGAGTTTCCTTGATTCTGGTCAGTATAGACTTGGGTCTTCTATATGCAAATTTTGTGCACTGCATATTCCTCTCTCTGCTTGAATATGACAGGGCCATCAGAGCCTATAGGGGATAGCGGACTAACCTGTACCAATCCATCCCATAAAGTAACCCTCCTAAAACCTGAAATCTAGCCACAAACCTTACAGAAACCTGATTCTGTCCCCACTTATAAAATGTGCAGTACATTTCTTGCCAGAAGTAGAATTTCTTCGGATGTTCAGAGATGTTGCCGTGATGCAGATGACACAGTTTGGATATACTGGTTAAATCTTTCTACAAAATCTCTCAGCTGCTCCTTCTTTCTTCTCTCCCTACGCCTCATCTCTATTATCTGTTAAATTGAACTAGTGTAATTACCATACATAATGGTTAACTGGTAATTTTAAAGGGTCACTTTTGGATTTATGTCAAAACTGGTGCAGACTACTTGAGAATCTATTCCTAATCTGATTTCTTTTTCATAATTCTTTGTAAATTCATATGTACTTATGTATGACATTTCTAGAAATTAATCTGTCCCTGAAATATTCCAAGGACCACAAAATCATATCCTCATACATTACCTGCGCAGGACAAATGTATTTGCATTCAAATAATGTTTTTACCTTTTATGTATAATACAGTTTTAAGTTCAGTTTACCTAAATAATTTCCCCAAAAATTCTATTTTCATAAATTTAAGCAGTCAGTTCTCCAGTATCCAGATAGATAATCCTTCCTATGTGCTCAGTTATGTGGAACAGTTTTAGAAAAATACAGACTTGCTGTCACAGATGAATAATTCCTCTCTGATCTGCTTTCTTTCCCAGTAAGCAGATAGTTAAATATCAACATCACTTTACTGATGTAATAGTTTAGGTACTGATATGTCTGATATGGAAATGATTATACATGACTTTACTTTTAGACTCAGCCCATTTCAAGCATACAGTACTTTTATTGTTTCTTTTAGCCTGATGCTGTAGTACCTAGAAGATTCCAGATCACACAGTACTGACTGTGTGCAACTTAAATTTCAGAAGAGCCCTTTGCATCAACTTTGCACAAATACATCCCACCTACATTTGCCATAGACATGCCAGCCAAGATCTACAAAAGTACCTGCATTACAAATAGGCACCATTTAATGTTGTAAGCCTTCAGTATCTCCCAACCAAAATGGTTTCTTTACATGGAGGTTCACATACATGCTTTAATTTTAAAATTATAACTACAATAAACAGAATAGCTGCCTAGTAAGCCTGGAGAAGACACAGTATGATCTTCTTACAATCACATGTAAACGACATTTACATTTGATTGTTGGGATATTGGAGGTATATCACTACTGGTTTCATTTTGTCCTGATAATATATTTTAGCTATGAGATAAGCTTCTAAAATTGATATGAGGCAGTTTGAGATAGAAGGAATGAAGCAACATTTGGTGGAGCACATCTACCAGTAGATAGACTGTATCACTACCGGCAATAAACTTGTTGGCAATAAACTTAGAGTTAATAACATACATACACCTCACAACACTCCGTTTCCTCACTGGGTGACTTTGCTATGCTTATTGCAAGATGTGTTCCTCTTGCTTGACTAGTGGGATTATAGCTGCAACTTCTGCACTTAGAAATTACTGTTCCTTCAAAACATTGATGAGCCCTAGGCTCAGAACTGAACAGAACTGTTTCCTAGTAAGGGGATAATGCTTGCTCACACTCTAACTCACTCTACCTGTTTCTATCCCTTTATGTCTCATTTCCCAAACAGCATAAAAATAAGAAAATCCATAAATGTTCTTATTTTGAAGTTCTTGTCTAGTCTCTGTGTGGAGCATCTGGGATTATATGCAGTGAATTGAGGCTTCCCTCTCAGACTTAGTTACATGGACAATGACAATATTTCATCATTAACACTTTTCAAAGCAGAATTGTTACTAACATTTGAAATTGGTAAATTGCATGTATGAAAATTCATATGCATATCATTTAATATTATGTAACTAAATACTATGAAAACAGGACTATTAAAAAGGGCTAATTCTGGAAGATAAGGCAAGAAGAAGAACAGAGGTGCAATACAGGTGTACATGTATGGAGAGAATGAAAAAGGAAATACCTAAGGAAGACAACTAAGGAGTATGATTTTTCAGAAACAGAGATTATAAGAATGTTCAGATTTGGTGTTTAGGCTTTAAATGGTTAAGGAACCTTCATTTCTGGAGGCAGTATTTACTAGTCTTTGAAAATTGCTTCCTTTTAAGTTATCTATGGTGACATAAACAAAGCAGGAAAAAAACACCTGTCACTTTAGAACTAGTAAGTGCTAAATTTTCTTATAAAAAAAAGAGAGATAATACAAAATAATAAATATTAAGGAAATAGAAAATTATTGAGTAACCAAAGTGTAGAAGGAGGAAAGGGAAAAATGAAGAGAACACACAAAAGATTTCTTAAAATTATATATTTATTCATAGTCAAAAGAGATTTTGAATATCAGTAATATCATATTTGCTGATGGAGAAATTATAGAGGATTTTGGTGTTTTTTTACATAGTTCACCCTCAAAGTCTGCAGAGAAATCATTAAGTTGTACAATTCTTAAACCATCAGCTATCTAAGTGCTAACCTATATTTCCAATCAGGGATCATGGACTGCATGGGCACAGAGTCCTTGTTGAGGAAATATAGAGTAATAGTTACTTTTAAACATCTGAGTATTTATATCACTGACACTTTTAGACTTCAGTGGACTTGACTATGCATTTTCCTAGAGGACCAACAAACATAAGGTCAGCCCAGATGCATTTTCACCATGAAGCAGATTTTCAGCCCTATCTTAACTAATAAATATACTAATCCTGTGCTTTGGCAGCCAATAAGAGCACTTGCTTCTGTATCTAAATACTCCTATTAGCAGCCACAGTCAATATTTAGGACACAGATTGCCAATTGACTTATTTACAGTCCTTTTGTCAGAGCTTCCAATCAGCTCGGAGTCACGGGGTATTGCAACTTCAAAAATCAAATGAACAGAGAAAAAAGGGCCTTGTTGTTATTTGCTAGCTGCTTTTTCAGATAAGGGAATGCACCGCACAATGTCTGTACTGGCCAGCTTCCAGACTGCACTGTGAATCCATGAAACAGATCCCAGAATTTAAATATGGGCAGAAGATGCCTGGAAGGGATATCTTGCTGGCCTTCCAAGACTGAAAACTACTCCTTTTTTTTTTTTTTTTTTTTTTTTTTTTTTTTTGAGGAGATATTGTGGGGAGAGGAGGTAACACTCAGGGTAAGAGGAATTTGTGCAAGTGGTCCTTCTCAAAGGCATCTGCAGGTAACAGTGGTCATCTTCCTCAACTGTTAGCTCCAGCATTCCCTACACGGCTGCAAAATGCATGCATAAGACAACTCACTTTGCACAACTCTAGCAAGTCTTTGCATGACAAGGAATGAGTATTGGCACATCTGCACTGCATTTTGGCCTCATCTGCGAAGTTTCAACTTGACAGCATGTCAATGGCTGTCAATCTGAGAAAGCCACCAACACTTTTACACCACATTAAAGCCCCATCAATTTCTTAAGAAGCTAAATGAACTGAAATCAGATCAAAAATAAGTCTGAACAGATAACAACATTTAACTACATTTGGCGCTATATAGAAATAATAGAGCACTCAGAAGAACAGAGCTTCCTAGCAGCTGTTAAAGGAACAGAACAGACAATTAAAATTCCAGCTGCAGGAGAGAAATGTGTAATCTTGGCTAATAATAATAATCAAGCATGGATAATTTTAAAGGAAACATATTGCCTTTCAATCTCAAATTAGTCAATGTTCTGAAAGGTCAATTGCAGTGAGTATGACTATGGAATTACACAACTTCAGCCCTTTCCTGAGTCTAAAACAAGACAAAAGAGGCATTACCAGTGAGCCTCGGCCTTGCAAAGAAATATACATGTGAGCCAGTGGTTTGCCAATATGGCCCACCTCAGGTAGGTCACCAACCTGGATTTCCAAGGAACCCAAGGGAGAATTAGCATGAACCTCTGCTGCTTCACCGTGACATTCCTTCAGTCACTAACCCACCACACACAACAGCTCATAACGCACCTCACTACTCATTTCAAACCTTTATGCTATCAATGCATGTTACAATGGTGATCTTGTTCAAACAAATGTGGTGTTCAGTATAGGACTTAGGATGAAATGTTGTTATCTGTGCACAATAGATCACCTTCACTCTTTTACATCAATACTTAAAAATAATTAAACAATCTCTCTCAGAATTTGGAAGTGCCTTTTCCAAGTGAGTTTAGTACCTTTAATAATTCAGACTGATCTTTGTTGACAAGATCTATTCTAGAATCATATAACTGAACAAACTCACCAAAATAAATATATACTGAAGCTTTTTTTTTTTTTTTTTGAGAGGGAAGGTTGCCTGTTTGAAAAAGTTAGAGAGCAGTGCAAAGTACATTAGAGAATATTATCAGGAGGAGATAACTGGCTGAAGGAAAGACAAACAGCAAACAACGGAACCCGTTCACCTTTTTGTTGCTAGCAAATCTCTCTCATATATTCAAAAGTGAGAAATATGTTGTACCTGTGAATAATGCCACACTAGTCATATAGTTAGTTGCTACAGAGTGTTGTCTGTTGTTGTAAATTTACATTCCTGATGTTTCTGGACTCAAGAGGGGATTTTACTTTCAGGGATTTATGTTTTTGCCTACAGCGTATAAAGTATCCTGTCAGTTCTTTGCTAAGGAGAATAAACCAGCAGCGTTTTACTTTTCTTTCTTTTCACACCACTCCATTTTGTAAAAGTGGTTTGAAGCAGAGTTAACTTTGGGATTAGCCAAGAACCATTAATCATGTTATTTTTATTGAATGACTTATTTTTTCTCTTAATATAGATTGTGATTATAGTTCCCTAAGAATTCCTCCTTGTAAAATCCTTAAAAAATTATCATATCTGACAATGATTCCAACTGTCTAATAGTTCTAACAGTTCCTAACATTTTTTATCCCCACCATTCCACTAATATTATTTTCTACTTCTTTTACTCAGCAATACTTTTTTGCAATAATAATTTCCATCTCTTTTGGTTTTCTTTCTTCCTTTCAAGACTCTAAAGCTTTGATGAACTAAATAAACTTTACTGAATCCTTTGAATATGAAAAATTTAGCTGACTATATTTCACATATGGGTATACTGGGCACCAAGGAAGTTAGCAGTTCAAATATTAAATCTACATGCAAAAGTATGCATGGAATGCATGTGCAGAGGAAAAAAGAAAAGATATTAGACTTAAACAATTTGATCAAAGATGGAAAGAAGCTCCATATCAGAGTTCAGAACAACTAATTCACTATCTATTGAGTTTTGAATGAGAAATTGTATTAAAATAATCACAAACAGCCTCTTACTGGTTAAATTTGACAAACATGGCATTCCTGTCTTCTCTAGTTCGTATAAATAAAGTAGTGTCACAGTAAATTGCTGGTCCAGAATTTGCTTCTAATCATGATTTGATTTTAGTTCAAAATCAAAGTAGTTAGTGATTTTATTTCTGATTTTAGCTGAATGTCAGTCAGTCAGTTCAGCATGTCTGTCTCTAAGAAAGAAGCCTTAGAAAAACTGGACTTTTATACTTTCATAACAAGACGATGGAATGAACCCAAGAGAGGCAATTTCTACCACAGGAAAAGGTAGAGGTAAAGGGGTTGGAGTATGGTAAGAATTTACCACTCCTATTTACAATGGTCTGAGAAGTGTTTCTTCCAGACCTCCAGGTATCCCTGATCAACACTTAGCCGGTGCAGAACTGAAGCACACACTGAGTGGTACATGCTGAGTGGCAGATCACTTCCAGACAGCCAGCTGGAAACTCTAAAGTGCATCTCAGCTACCATATGTTCTCCTAAATTTAAGCAACTTAGATCTTTGCTCTAAGGTGAACACTTCCAATTACTCTTCCAAAGGCAAGATGCCATCTTATTGCTTTCCTTTTCAGTCAACTCATACGAGAGTCTTAATATAACAGCTTATGTTTTAGATCGTTTATTCAAGAATTGAGAGAAAGGAGGTCCAAATCCTTGTCCCCATGAGTTAAAGTCATCTTTCTCATGGCTTCTAGGAGAATATCACAGCAAACAGCTTTTTGATAGAGCCAGTAAAAGTGTCCAGTAGAACCACAACAGCTGAGTTCAACGAAGCACATGTGGACTTCACGTCTTTCTAGGTTACTTAGCCCTGAAAATGCAGACACAGGAGCAGGCTGGAGGATGCCTTAACTCCAGTGTTGGTGTGATTTAGTCTAAGATATCTAAAGTCATCTTTTGGAAGAACAAAACATTCAAGAAGCTAAAAGCACTTTACCTAACTTTCAGAGACTGAAAAATTTGTACTGAAGATGAAAGATGAGATGTAAAATAATTTGTGAATGTATATATATGTTTGATGGCAGTTACATCATGTAGAAACTTGGTCGTCTGAAAAACAATTAGAATGCAGATGTCAAAGGGATGAATATCAGAGATCCAGCTCCTAGAGGGAACAGAAGAAGATCTAAGTTATATTTGCTTTATTTGATGTGACTCTACTAGATTTTGATGATTTATTCAGTCTGGCTTTCTGTGACTGGTGAATCTAATATAGACCCTAACACTTGTTGGGCAATGCACATTTTTTCAACATTGCCTTTGTGAGAAATAAGTGGGGAGCTGCACTTACAGATGGATGGGCACAGGATGGCTAATAACCACTATATTGATTCCTTTGAAGAGATTTCTTAAGAAACTCATGAAATTGAAAGAGTAGCATTAATTAAATAAAAGGAGCTTAGTAGTTTTGTTTCTGCATAAATGGCCAGTGCTCTGGAGAAATAACCAAGAATCATTGTGACAATTGTTTTAAAACTCTGTAAAACTAATATTTCTGTGGTATTAAAAGCTTACTCTTGAGTCTGTTATAACAAATGTAGATCTTCAGGAGTAGATCAAGATGCAAAGAATATGCACAAAAGATTAATGTGTTGAGCATGTTAGAGAGATGATACCATGGATTAACTGATTAAATTTATTCCATCTGCATTTATTTTAAAATTTCAGATAAAGAAAATATTAAAAATCTAAGTAGATCTTTTTATTTCTTCTTATATAATTATTGTAGAGCTGTTTAAGATCAGTTATATCACTGAAAACATAAGGACAGCAAAGGCAGACTTGACTCCTAATTAGTGTTATTAGAGGAATTATAGCTTCCTCAAAGACGACAATTAGATATAAACATAATCATCACACTGTGATATTTGTCCTTTAAAACTGTTATCTGTATATTCCACTCATCTATTTCTGGTAAAATGCAAGCTGGATTCATGTTTGGGCCACAAAGTTCATTAAGATACATGGAGGTATATGCTCTAATTATACAATTCCTACATACTCTCTCACATTTGACGGCTCGCTAACTCAGAAACATTTAGACTAAAGGATTTATTTACCTTGTCTATGCAAAGTGCCATAAATCAAAGAATGAAGAACAAAATAGGCCTGGAAAATTAAAGAAAGTAGATACACACATACAGAAGATTTTGATGTCCTATTTTTTAGGCAATAATTTTGAAGGGCTAGAAATTATAGTAGAGAAAAAGAAAGATGTGGCCAAATATTCAGCAATCGCTTTACTTTGTTCATTCATTATCAGTTCAGGATGCTTGAAAACACTTTTTCATGTGATCAGATTTTGACTTGTATTGAAACTGAAAATCAATTTGGTTTGTGATGGTGATTAGTTTCAGTAGAGCAAATGTAAAAGCTTTACACCTCTCATTGGTGTCTGAATTAGCCCAGATTAAAAAGACTTGATATGCTTGATTGAGTGGCTATATACAACTTGTCAATATTACTATAACAAGTCACACTCAAAATCACAAATTAGTAACAGTGAAAGAGTGCAGAGAAAAATGCTGGAATATGTTTGAGATAATAGTACTTTGTAATAGGTTTGGCAAATAATGAGAATGGCTCAGAGTTATGCTTAGTGTATCTGAAGAACTTTGACTAAAGTTTCCAATAATTTCAGGAAGACAAGTTAAGGCAAAAATAACCCCAAATACAGAGTCATATATAATTATTGATGAATCACAATTCCTGCAGGCACAAAACACCTTCAAGTAACTCGTTTTCTCCTGACCAAAATTTAAATGGTGATATATCTTCAACTGGCTTCAAACTATACAGCATCAAAATGGGTGAGATGGCAACACCTCTCTTTACTAATGTTTAATTATTTCCCTCATAAAACAGATTTCAGTCATTAAGAAAATCAAAAATTTAGGAGATTAAATCTGCTCGTTGCCGAACAGGGGTCGGCAAGCCTCGTTCGCTAGCTGGACTGACCTGGGGTTCTACTCATCTCAGGGCCACAGAGCATAGACCCCAATATGAGGATGCAGCAAAATGGTGTTTATTGCGTCGTTTGATTTGTATATATACTCCCAGTACAGTGGGGAGATTCATCTACTGCCCAATAAGTCAGCATGAGGTTATCAGTAAGGTAATTAATTATGCCCCTAGATTCCTGTGACATCATGAGATCTTCCAAACGCCATTCCCTGTGCTCTATGCCCTAGGTTATACTACATCATCTACTTTAGCTAAGTTCTCTACCTTATTAAGCCCCTAAAAAGTATGATAAATTCCCACATCTGCTATTATTTTTTATTTTTTATTTGCACTAGATCAATTATTTCTTCATATAAGGCCAAGGAAAATAACAAAAACAGAAGAAAAATAGATAGTTTTAGACACACTAATTTTTCTCTGAAATGTTCTACTGTGATCTTTCAGGTCGAGGAATTGAAAATTGGCAGATAGTGACCTTTCTGTCAGTGATGTGTCTTTTGTCATCTTTATGAAGATGCATACAAATGTGGATGCATTAGTACTCCCTGAAAAATTATAGACACAATAAAATTCTCTTTTTTGACAGACTGTTTCAAGACAAGATCTTGATCTGCATTGAGTGTGGTCTCTATCACTTGCCAGCCTTGCCCTGTGATTCAGTCTCAAACCACTCTCTTTTTTAATGTTTTACTGTTGCAAGTAAATTGCAATTTCTTAATAAGCAAAATTGGATGTTGCATTTTTTATTGCCATTTTGGAAAACCTCCTGAAATTTTACCTCTCAGTTTCTGAATTATAATCTAGAACTTTGGTTCTCCAATATTTAACTAATTTTACTGAATATCTCTTCCTACATCATTTTGTCACTTTCTAAATTTTTCAGAAGAATTTTCATTTAAAAAAAAATCAATAGAGCAGTAGCAGACCGGCACCCAGCACAGCACATTACAGACGAATGATTAGTAAGTAAATTACAGGTTTTTTCCTTTGTGCGTCTGGTTCTGTAAACCATGAAAATAATCCCAAAATAGAACCATTGCCAAAGCTTTAAGATAATAAACATCTTTATTGAATAAATGTCTGATCAAATGGTGTAATATTATGACTTATTAATCGTGTAGATATGCTGCATTTTCTCATTATTTGTGTTTGTGGACGGACACCAATCTTCATGACTCTTACCACAAACATCCTATATGAACTCCATTTAGGTCACAGAATCACAGAATGGTTAATTTTGGAAGGGAACTCTAGAGATCATCTAGTCCAATCCCCCTGCTCCACCATGAAAACATAGAGCACATGGCACAAGATGCCCTTTAGACATGTTTTGAAGATCTCCAGAGAAGGAAACACTACAGCCTCCTAGGGCAGTCTGTCTCAGGGCTCTGTCACCTTCACAGTCAAGTTCTTCCTCACATGGAGATGGAACTTCCTGTATTCCAACTTAGAGCCACTGTCCCTTGTCCACTGGCCCCCACTGACAAGAGCTTGGCCACTTCCTCCCTATATTCCTCCTTCAGGTACTTATACATATTAATCAGTTCCCCTCTCAACCTTCTCTTCTCCAGGTCAAACAGACCCAACTCACTCAGTCTTTCCTCATACAATAGATGCTCCAGTTCCTTAATCAGCTTGGTCATTTTCCGCTAGACCCTCTCTACAAGCTCCACATCCCTCTTATACTGGGGAGCCCAGAACTGCACACAGTATTCCAGATGTGGCCTCACCAGAGCTGAGGAGAGGGACAGGATCCCTCGACCTGCTGGCAGCACTGCTCCTGATGCAGCCAGGATCCCATTGGCCTTCTTGGCAACAAGGGCACACTGCTGATTCATGGTTAACTTGGTGTCCACAAGGACTCGCAGGTCCCTCTATGTGGAGCAGCTTTCCAACAGGTCAACCCCTAATCTGTACTGATGCCTGCGGTTATTTCTTGCCAGGTGCAGGACTCTGCACTTATCCTTGTTGAACCTCATAACACAGAGAATAACCAAATATTTTTTCATACACAGACATTTACTGATACAATAAAATTGTTCAACTACTAGTCCTAAATTTCCTCTTTTTCCCTTGGTCAAAATAGTCTACCAAGTGAAACTCTAGATATAAATATTGTTTTTGATATCTCTGTCAATCCTGTCACCTGGAATATTTTCATAGGGCAGTTGCTAGTTTCAAAGTTTTTATTTATTTATTTATTTTATTTTACACTCAAAGTACATTCAAAATATTTGATTCAGGAAAGACCAAGAATGTTTCTTGCTATGATTACATAGTGATTTTTCTACTCACCTCCCCGCAAAATTAACTTTGGAAAGCCCATGATTTCTTCCCCAGTTCTGAAGCATTGCTGATCTGCTTTGATTTTGCAATCATTACTATTGTTTAAGGCACTAATGAAGTCTCCTATGGAACACTGTATACAACATGTTTATCTGTTTCGGGGCAGATGAATTTAAACTGGAATGAGTGCTGAGATGCACTACTAGAAATGGTCAAGTGAATGGAAAGAGTGTGGTATGTAAATCTTGGCTTGTTTAATCTGGAAATAAAAAAAAGGAACATGAGCATTTCTACAGAAATATCAAGGTGATAAATAAAAGCGAAGAAGAGCTAATTTAAGCTTAAGAATAGTATTGACCAAAAAAAAAGAAAATAGTTGTACCAACTAGCCACAAATAAACTTAGACTGAATTTTAACCATCTAAAGAATGAAGTTTTGAAATAGTTTTCTACCTACATTCTAGAACAAGAAACACAGTAGATTTCAGCTACTAATCTTTAAAATAGAGGAGTCAGTTTTATAACTGAGGATGTACTTTCTCTTACTTTTTTTTATTGTGTGTATCTGTGTTTTTGTAGTTTGTGTTCACAAACACACAAACACACACAAACCATGTAAAAATGATCGCCCCTGAATCTATTTGGAAAGAACCTATGCATATTCAGGAAGGGAGAGTTTCCTCTTCATCAAATTCACTCTCCTGAAGAAAGCTAATGAAAATGTCCCTCAAAAATAGGTCAAATTCTGTCTTGTTTTACTTTCTAACTTCATTCATCAGGAAACACCATGAAGAGGTCCAAAAGATAATGAGAGGTCCTTCTGTTCTCAGCTACATAGCTGTACCTCCGTGAATACTAAACATTAAGGGGAGCACAAGAACAGAAAGAAATTTAATTTTGATAAAGACAAGCAAACTCCACGTATTTTCATAGAGAATTTCAAAAGCTGTAGATACGTAGACTTGTCACAACTTGCATTCAGGTACACACTGAAGGTTCAGACATCAAAGACAAGAAGCAAGCTGTGAAGCAGAAAAGTAAAGTGCCTGTGACCGAAACATGTTGCTTACTTAAATATGTATCATATTTTATTAATGGAATTTCTTGTTTTGCAATTTTCGTCACTCAAGGGGTGAAATCAATACAAGTATGAGCAGAAAATATGTTTAATTCTAAAGGTGTTTTTTTTTTCTAGGGAATTTGTTCTTGAGATAGTCGGGTTTGTTCTGTTTAATTTTTGTTGCATAGCAATTAGGGATTAATGTATTCTTCTCTTATGTCTGTGGATCTTAAGGTCAGCCTAAGACCATGCATTAATGTCATATCAATTTTAGTGCTGCATAATATTATTATCATAGTTCAGGTTTGTCATCCATCCTCATGCCCCTGTATACATTCCTATCAGGCAAGAGGACATGCACAGTTAAATTCTATGCTTCACTCTGGCTTTACATTAACCCACAGATCAAAATCACAGAATGTATAGGTTGGAAGCTGCATCACTTTGAGCATCCTGCTCACTTGCCCAGTTACGTTTCAAATAACTTGAAGGATGACAGCTCTCCAGGAAATGTGCTCCCAAGTTTGACACCCTCATGATGAAAAAATGTTTCTGTATAACTGAGTCGGAATTTCCCATTTTCCAGCTAGTGTCAATTGGCTGTCCTTCTTCCTCTAAGAATCTGACTCCATTTTCTCTATTTACTTACATGATATAGTTGAAGACAGTGTTAAGATCTAGCCCATCCAAAGCCATCTCTCCTCTAGGATGCACAAACACAGCTGCTTCATCCTCCTTGCACAAAGTAAGTGCTCCAGCCCCCAGACCTCTTGGCAGCTTCTAAGCTTCATCCAGGTTTTGATGTTTTTCTTGTACTGGACCAAGCCCTAGTTGCAATACCTGGGAGATGATCGCACTTTCTCAGCCAGTCTAGCTATGTTCAAGTACCTGCAGATTTTCTTTTCATGAGCCAGACACAACTCATACAGGTATAGACCAGCCGCCTTTGAATAACAGGATTAGCCTCTTGCAACAAAGGGACAGCAGTTCCTAAAGCAGCATCTGGCATGCTCATCTATCTTAATATCTTTTGATCTCCTGATGATAATGAAGCTAGCTCTAAGTTCTTCCGGTCCCAACAAGGTTCTGTGTCTCAGCTGGTTGCTCCAAGATAATTATTCTCCAAGGAGCAAATGTTTATTTTCAAACCTGTGAGAGACATCTTTTGATCTCCTTCATTCCAGGAACTTTTCCTGTCTTACTTCAGAGCAGTTTTCAGCTCAGCATTTTCAGAGGTAATAGTACCTAGCTCTCTCTTATTTGCTGTGCTATGTCTTGCCTTGGAAAGGAAACAAACAAAAAAAAACCAACCAAACAAATGAATTCTCCTGCTTTGGAGGAGATTAAAGGAATATAATAATTGAAAAAAATATATCAATAATCAGTTCCAGATAGCAAATGAATCAATTATTAGGAGTATTTTAAATGCATAAGTTGAGTCTTCAAAGCACAAGAACAAAGGTTTTATGGGATTTCTCAGATGTCCTTTTGGGTTACAGAATAAAATAAAATATTAGCACTTTCTTTTATGCTTTTATGTGAATTCCCACAATACACTCTCAGAGCAGAAGACAGAGCAGAAGTTCACAGTTTGGTATTAGGGCTTTTGCACATGGGAAACATTTCTTAAACATCTGCATATGGATATAGAAGTCGTCTCTCTGTGCCAGTCTGCAAACTTCCATCTTATCCAAGGACTCATAGAACTGGAAGGTAACTGAGGGCCCTCTTGAGGTCAAAAGGTAAAGGAAGGAAATTGCAGAACCTCCTAGGTATCTTTTATTTAACATGAATTCTCAGTACCACCATAGTCTGACCAGAATATGTAGAAACAACTACAGAATCAGGCAACTGCAATCAATTATTATATAAATTATATTTTTAAAAAAAAGTAAATTAAAATTTAAAAAGTTTTTAAAAAATCAAAAAAAATCACTTCTATAAAGTGAAGTTCTCCTGGATTTGCTAGAAAAGCAGAAATAACTGCTTTTGCTGTATTTATTTAAAAACTAGTAATCCCTACAAATACTAATAAGTAATAGTAACTATCAATAAATAATAATTTTAAATTTTTATTTAGGAATATTCAATGGAACAGCAGCTTTCCACAGGAATGTGGTTCAAAGGTTTTGATGTTCAGCAAGGAGAGGGAGAAAAAAGGCCTCAGATCAGAAAGACTGGAGCTTTCCAGACTTCTCATGAGGTAAAGTCTATGCTTTTTAAAAACAAGGATGCTAAATGAAAAATAAGGTTTTTTTGAACTGGCAGCAAGTTCTTGCTCTTATCAGGTCAATAAAATGGATAAATTTATCAAGTTAACAGCACCAGACTTTGTGAAAGAGTGTTCAGAGCCCAAGAACAGTTCTTCCTTTCTGAAGTAAGATGTCTATTACACCAAAATATTTTGAGGAATTAGGTGAGTCAGGAATTAGGTCTTTTTATTTCTAGAAGGCAACACAGTGTAGACATTATTGTCTGACCATCACTGACTGTGTATTCAGACAGATCCGGGTGACATCTCTGATAAAAGTTAAACAGGCTCAGTTTGTCCCTGCAGAGATGAAATTCAAACATCGTGAAATGGCATACAACTTATCTGCATTTCATGCAACTTAGCCTGTGAGAGGGCAAGAATAACAGAAAAAAAAATGACATAACCTCACAATATTTTTGTGGGCTACTATAAGATGAAAATGTATATGGATACCATGAAAGCATAAGCAATTTAACTCTGCAGGCTTAGAAAGCAAGCATAGAAAATATTCTGAGATGGCGATTGACTTAATTATGGGTTAATGTGAAGTCTTTTCAATGAAGCAGTTTTTAATTGTATTTCTCGGCTCACAAAAGATGCTGATTAAATTTACTGCTGAATGTACAATGAAAATAAAATGAGAGGCACAGTATTAGCTGTAACACTGAAGAAAAAAATCTGACTAATTAGGTTTTCCTGCCATTTAAATCTACTGTATTTTTGTATTATTAAGTATACTTAGAACAAGATTACATCTTGTAAATGATTTACTATATCTTATGTAAAGATGTACCTAAGGACAAGCAGCTTGCAAAATCACATTGCATAATAGAGATATTATATCAGGAAGTTTAGATTTTTATAGTAATTACACTACATGGCTTTATTTGCAGAAGCAAACAGGGAGAAGGTAACAATGTTAAATAGCTATATATATAGGACAACACTAATTCTAATTCCCTCTCTAAATTGGGTGCTCATCCACTGGAAATAAGTGGGGAGTGAAAAGACTTGAGCTTACTATTAAGTCAAGATGATTATGAGTAAAGGTAAAAAGTCTTAGCATATGTTAGCTACTCATGTACAAATGACATGTAAAACCTCATCTACAAGATTATCTAAGATTCTACTCACACATAGGCAAGAACAAAAATTGTATGGAAGCTAGCATAGATAAAAGCCTGATCAGTGGAGAAGAAACAACTGAAAGATTTTACTTTACTTCAAGAAGACTGAGGTGATATAATTGCCTCTAAATAACAGAGAAGGAATAAGGCTAATAAAACCAAATAACAATACTGGAATATGTACACCTATATGGCCAAGTGTTCTCATTCCATCCTCTTTTCCTCTAAAGGAGCCATTTCTGTGTATTGAAGCAAATATGGACATCAATTTTCAGCATGCTCATATTTTCAAAGTTAATGTTAGAGCCATGAGTAATATTGTTTACTTATATGGAGGAGGAGCAGTTTGGCACAGAAAGAGATATTCTGGAGGAGATTTAAGAGAAAAGGATGGTAGAAGAGTGAATTACTGTTTTAAAATAAAAATTGCAAATACCAAGGCCTTGGGTAGGATATCTTTGATATATTTTCTCATTCTTCAATCTCTGATACAGAACATCTTTATTTTCTGTCTAATTTACAAATAATGCAGAATTAGTGTACCCACTTCATACCCACTTTTAGCTTGCCCTGAAGAATATATGAAGCTTTTATGTAGAAATAATCTAATTCAAAGAAAATTGATTTTTTCCTGCAATTGGTATTCTTGAAGACAAATTCTTATTCTCTTACTGGAAAATTTTTATACTTTTGAAATTCAGTATCTTACATGGAAATTCAGATTTTAGTGTTTTTATTCCCACAGTAAACCCATTCAAGGGAAAGAGAACTTATGAATTCTAAAAATGTTTCTATGTATTAGGCACAGAAGGAGCACATGGGCACAATCATGAGTTATTTTCCCTTAGAAATCTTATCTTTTCATTACTTACCAATTATGAATTTAAATAGTAAGTACACATCTCAACAAATTCTTTGATTATTCTAGGAATTTTAGAAATGAAGACTCTTTAGAAGGTATTTTAAAAATATATCCACTTATCTGAAAAAAAGGAAAAAGGCTTGTTCTTTAAATAGACTACAGACAAACAGTTTGAAAGTCATTGTCCTTTCCTCTAATCTAGAAACAATTTGCATTTCTGATTATATAAGATGACTGATGAACAGCAGTGTCTATACTGTTGTATCAGAGGGGCTACTCCATTCAGATTCACAGAGCTGCACAGTGTAGAAGTGGCCTTGGGAAGTCTCCAGACCAACTTCCTGGGGAAAGAGACAGGAGAAAACTCAATACTGTATTCTAGTTGAAATCTAACAGGTGCTAAGCAAAGCAGAATAATGCTTTCTCTTGATCTACTGGCCATGCTCTTGTTGACACAGTGAAGGTACTGTTGGGTGACATGGAACACTGCTGGCTTACCCTCAGCTTATTGTCCACCCCATTCACCTCCATGGAGCTGCTCCCCAGCCAATCAGTCTTCCTGCAAGGGACTCTTTCTTCTCAAAGGAAGGACTTGGCATTCATCCTTATTGTAGTTCATAAAATTCCCATTGGCCTAGACCTCCAGCCTCTCTAGATACCGTTAAATGCCATTTCGGGTTACCAATTTAGAGAAGAATTTCTTTGAGAAAACTATATGTTTTAATCTAACAAATAAATGGCAGAATTTATTGATAACATTAAGTGCATTCAATAAATGTTGTTTTCACTTACCACTGTCTTCTAACCCATGTTTGTGTCTAAAGAATAATGGTGTGCACCAGCTTTTAAAGAAAGCATTTAGTAGAAAGATTAGTAACCTGTGCTGAAATGATTTTGCCCTCTTCTGTATCATTCTACTTTTGACTGAGAGTAAAACAATAGTATTCTGGTTGGAGATTGTTCCTATTAGCAGTTATCATTTTAATCAATGCATCTGCATTGCATACATCAGTCTATTTTATTTTCAACAAGTGTATTCTTTCTTCTTACTCATGAAATAGGAACAAGCCAAAAAAGAATATCAGGCAAAATCACAATGCAAGAATATTATATTTTGGATTCTCTTCAAAGAAGTCACTATGAGAAATAGTGATTTTCATTCTGTGAGCATTTGATCAAATGTCAGAATGAGAAATCACACCAATACAAATCTGTCTTAATAGTCTGGTAAGTCTTGACATTTCTCAGACACTCAAGTGAAGATTGCTCCTTTTTCCTGAATGTGTCCCCATTCAGGCTGGCACCCAGGAATTTAAGAAAGCTGTATAGACAAATCTCTGGTGACGAGATCACTGAGCAGCATGAATGAGGGAAGCATTGGGATAGGAAACCCCTATATTACAGACGAGACTGTGATTCCCTCTTTGACTTCTAATAAGTCTAGAGAATAATTTTCATCTGTATAGCTCAGTTTACAGGATTTTTGTCTATAAAAGAACGCTCTGAGCCTTCCTATGAGCTCTGGCTCAGTAATGAGCCCGTGTGTCCTTTAACTGGCTTTATGTTGTGGGAATCTATTAGAACCTTATTTTCCTTTTTATTTTCTCACCTACCTCAGACAAAATTGTATTGGATTTTTCAGAAAAGATCCCTGTCCAAGCAATAATTTTTCAAAGAACAACCTCAGAACAGCCATGAGAAGTAGATTTTTCATTAAAAAGGCTGCAATTCCCTGCTACTTTTTTTGGTTTATTACTCCATTATTGATGTTGGCCAAGATCCAGCCCCATTACACCTTTTGACAAAATGTGCTACAAAGTCATTCTGCTGCTACAATAAAGTGCATCTGTCACTTCAATTATGCAAAGCAACTTGTTGACAGCAAGACTACATCAAAAACTGAATTAGGATTTTTCATCCATTTATAAAAGAAATACAAACACAGAACATAAGTCTGTTTCGTTGTAGAAGTACTGTAGTACCCATACTACAGAAATATAGTTCTGTATCAGAACGGAATTTCCACAATATAAGAAAATGTTTTTATCATTTTGGCCAGTGACTCATTTGCAGTTAACAACATCATGAAAAATGAAGATATGAGCTTTATATTCCATATATAAAAAGCATATCCAAACATTGGTTCAAAAGTGATTTTTTGTTTTGTAGGTTTTATCAAAGCAACAGATTCTGAACTCCTTTTCATATTGGATATTAACATATTCCACAGCAATATATCCCAAAACCATTCTCAATGTTATCAGTATGATAGGATGACTAGCTGGATGGCCAATGGGAGAGGTGTGCCTATTGTCTCCTTTGACTTTAGCAAGACTTTCAATACAGTTTCCAAAAATATCCTCATGGGGAAGTTCAGGAAATTTGGACTGGCGGATGGACAGTGAGATAAATTGAGAACTGGCTGGATGGCAGAACTCAGAGGGTTATGATAAATTGGCTGGAGTCCAGATGGACACCTGTGGCAAGGGGCATTCCCCAGAGATCAGTAGGACCGGTACTGTTCAACTTGTTCATCAATGGGGATAGAATGCACTCTGGATTATTTGTGGATGATACTAAGCTGGAGTGGCCAACACTCGTGAGGGCTGTGCTGCCATTCAGGGGCACCTGGACAGATTGGAGAGTTGTGCAGAGAGGAACCTCATGAGGTTCAACAAGGACAAGTCGCAGGGTCCTGCACCTGGCAAGGAATAACCTCAGACACCAGTACAGACTAGGAGCTCACCTGCTGGAAAACAGCTCCACAGAGAGCAGAGTTTAGGAGTGCTGGTTGACAAGAAGTTAATCATGAGTCAGCAGTGTGCCCCTGGGGCCAAGAAAGCCAATGAGATTCTGGCTTCCATCAAAAGGAGTGTTCCCCCTCTACTCAGCTCTGGTGATGCCGCATGTGAAGTATAACATAACTCCATCACTAAAGATGTTCAGGAATAAGTCAGACAAATACCTGAGTGCATGAAACATATTTCATAACTTGCCTTGGGGCAAATAGGTGGCCAAGATAACGTCTTTAGGTCACTGCATTCTAGACTAAATATTTATGATTCAAATACATGAGGCAAAGCTCTGTCGTTCACATCACTAAGTTCTGAATAAAAATGTCATTTTTTATCTTGAGTGACTAGCCTGATGAAAAATGTGACAGTCCTGCTTTACAGTTGCAGGACTCATTTACTCTATGCTTTCCTAAGAGGAGTAATGTGGGAAACGGTACAGGTCGAAACAGAACAGTGCTGTCCTACGACCTTGAAGAACCAATGAATCCTGTTCTTTCCTTTGCTGTTCTCATGCAACACTTACTTGGATATTGCACGGGGGCAGCTGATTACCGGCATTTGGAAGGCCATGAATCCAAAAGCTAATTGGCTTTCATAGATTGTGTTAGTATATAAGGTGATCGTTGAGAAGGATCGTGATTCTAATCACACAAACTGGGGTCCGTGCAATCGTTCTACACTCCATGTAGAATAATATGTTCTGATCTTCACTGTGAGTATAATTCATGAAATTTGGCATTTTTGTAGATTTTGGACATATTTTCAGAGACTTTTAAAGAGATTTTCAACAATCGTAACTTCACAAATTTCAGATTATAATAGTTTTTTCTTTTAATATCTATATTGGCTAGAATCACAATAATAAAAATGCCATCTAAATATATTTTTTCTTTAGGTAATGATGAACAAAGAAGGAAAAAAGGAGGGAAACTAATGTAGTTAGCAACATACAGAACATTTAAAAAATTAAATATAGGAAAATTCACTTCAAAAAAGTACTTATTCTTGGCATTACCTCTAGATAGCCAATAAATCTGTATTAAGCACCTAAAATCTCTGTAAAATAGATGAGATGTTACAGATATGTTTTCACAGAATATAAATACTCCTTGTAAATGCCTTACATTCTGAAATGGTTGGGTCTGAAATGTTGTCTATCTAACAGAGTTATTTCCAGCTTTGAGATTCACTGATCAAAAATATTTTATGGATTTAAGACAATACTCCCTCAGCTGGATGATTCCAACATTTGTAAATGATGACATGCTCATCTCAGAATCACAGAATCACACAGAATCACAGAATGGTTTAAGGCTGGAAGGGACCTCTAGGGATCATTTAGTCCAACTCCCCTTCGTTTGCAGGGACACCTCGAACACATGGCACAGGGCAGCATCTAGGCAGGTTTTGAGGACCTCCAGAGAAGGAGACTTCACAATCTCTGTAGGCAGCCTGTCCAGGGCTCTGTCACCCTGGAAGTTCTTCCTCATATGCAGATAGAACTTCCTGTGTTCCAACTTATATCCATTGCCCCTTTTCCTATCACTTGTCCTATCTCTACAGTTACTACCTAGGAATACTTGAATAGTACAAGAATATTTGCCCAGGAAATTAAATACATGAAGTGTAAGTCCTCCCACACCTGAGAACATTCAGAACATCTTTTTCTCCATGCCTCCTTTTATTGTCCTAATTAAGAGTCTAGAAGTAAATCTATGCGTTTGCCAGGTGTGCTCTGCTTCACATGAGGGAATGCACCATGAAGATATCAATTTCATGAAGATGATAGGGAACAAATCTGCGGTTTAGTTCTTAAAAGTTATTCAAAAAAAATTTCTTGAAACAATCTATCAGCAGTACTGAAACAAAGCACTAGGATTTCCCCTTCCTAGTAAATATAAGCATTCTAAGAACTGATTTGGAGAAGAAATCCTGCTTATATGATTCTTTTCATCATCTATGAACCTTGCACTTTTCTGTACAGAGCTAAAATTAAAACTGGAAGGCCAGAGAAAATGGTCTTACCAGGGCTGTGTTCCGCCTGCAGGTGAGGGGGAACTTCTTTACTGTGAGAGTGACAGAGCAGTGGACCAGGCTGCCCAGGGAGGTTGTGGAGTCTCCTTCTCTGGAGGTCTTCAAAACCCGCCTGGATGCCACCCTGTGCCACC
>JAUBOD010001059.1:1683248-1712227 GCA_032353885.1 Nothura maculosa
TTTCCAGGGACAGAGGTGAGGCTGACTGGCCTGTAATTGCCTGGCTCCTCCCTCTTGCCCTTTTTGAAGACTGGAGTAAAGATTCAAGAAAGAATAGCAGTCTGAACCCCTGATGGGGCACTGAAAAATGGCTACTGCAGGACAACTGAGATCATAAAATACTTAAGGTAAAGTTATATCCAAGATCAACTGACAGTTTTAGCTGAAAGCATATATCCTAGAGCAGTAGAAGCTGTAATGGCTAAGTGACTTTAGAGGCCTTTCAGCTTTGGGAATGTTCAGGCTGATCAACCCCACTGCCAGCAGAACCTGTGATGCCAGAGAACATGCCGACTCCTCCCAAAACTTTGCAGAAAGTCCACAGCTGTGTAGGGCTAGCCATTTCCCTCTCAGCTGCATTGCATGCCAAAACCATGGGCCTTTAGCCATTCTAGAACTGCACTAGTTAATTTCCTCAGTATGTTAAAGCATACGATTTGGCTTTGCTTTGCTTATATTGATTTGGTAGCAATATAAATGAGATAGGACCACTAGACCTCATTTTTCCACAAAATGTTTGGGCATAGGTTATTATTGCATCTTGAGATGTTATACCTCCAGAAGACTATCTGAGGAATGACGATGAGAACATTAAAATTAAGACAATGTAGTTGTAAGTATTTTCAGTTCTATTTTCTAGTTCTATTATCTCAAACCATCTCCTCTGCACTTTCACTTCTGCACCTATATGGTCAGAAATGTTGCTTGTTGTGTTAAAAATGTTTTTTTCCAGACCACCCATTAAGAGTTAAAGGTATTTTGAATATAATTGTGTCACATAATTCTCCTTCAGATTACATTTCAGAGAATGAAAAATCTTTTCTGTCATTTATGACAGTATCTTGACTAACATCCCCCCAATGAAACTTGTCATTTTAGAATAGGCGTAGCTACAGTATCAAATCAGTGTTTCCTGATGAATTTGTTTTCTCGGCCTTCAGAGAATTTGTCTTAACTCATAAACAAAATGAGGTCAGCCGAGCCATAAAAACACTTTAATATGGATGGGTAGATGTGAATACTGTGGGCAGTCTTAACCAAAGATATCCTAATTGTTCAGAAAATATTTGCTTTTTCAGAAATATTTGGGTTTTGTCTCACAGAATTCTTGTCATATGTTTGCATAAATGTTTGGTTGGTAGGTTTTTCTGATGAAAATTATAAAGTATACTTTATCTAATGCTGTCCATATTTCTCTGTGGAATAAGTGTATATGCCCATGCACAGCTCTTTTTGCAGAAAGCGTCAAAGTGACAAAAGTTCTACATCCACTTCTTCAAGTGATTCGGTAGTCATAACCATGGCCTAATCCTATAGTCAAATCACAGAGTTCAATCCTCCCACTGAGAAGAATTCCAAGATCTGTGGAAAAAAAAAATTAATCTCTCTGGAGTGAGCCTTCAGATCTTTTTTCTTTGATGCTTCTATGCATCTCCTAGTTGCCAGTTGTTTCAAAAAAAAGTAACGTAAAACAACCACCAGATCCACTATGATAGAAAGGCCCTAATATATCAAAAAATGTGTGCTCACACAATATGGAAGCTATTGATCCATTCAATTTCCCAGATATTCCTAAATTTATTGTGTCCTTTGCTTCATTCCTTCCTTTCAAACATTCCATGTCTATGCACATCTGCCTGGCTGAAGTTTAGAAAGCCTTTTCTAAATATAGTTGTGACTTTACTCTTGCTAGTTACTGAGCTAATTCTCCTAGAATCTCAGCTATATCTAAATTGTGCTCCCATCTAATCCTCTCCCTTTCAGAAATAATTTCCAAATGAGTATGTATAAAGGGGAATCACATCACTGCACATTTACCCAGTTCTGGTCCTGAAAACAGACCTCTGTTTTTCTAACTCCTCTTGGTCCTTGAATTCAGCTGGGTATGTACAGTACATAAATTATGATATGCCTTACTGCGTGAAAGTTGCACCATTATCAGTAGGTAAGCAGACTTGGCAATTTAGGCCTCCACAAAATGTTTAAGTTCCTTATTTATGACAGAAAATTATTTTTAGTGAAATCAATAAAGAGAGACTTTATATTGGAATCTTTGTCCTCTTTTAAATTCACTGCTGCCCATAGACTTTGTGGGAGCCAGTCTCTGGTAAGGCTATCCCATAAATAGCTGACAGGCTAGAGGGAATTTATATCAATACAAAATTTGTAAAGGGCAGCCAGCAAGCCACTGAAGCCAGGAACAGAATAAGATTTGAAGCTTTTAGCTGCCTGAATAATTTTATATTCTTGGTGAGACAGGTGACCCTAACACTGGTTCACTAATAATGTGGAAGATGATACCTCAGTATAGGATCAGTGTACAAAACAAATTGTCTTCACCTAAAATATAGCTGATGATTCTAACTTTTAAAGACACAAGTTATTTTTGCCTGATGAAAGAAACTTGAAAAGAGTACAGGATTCAGTTTTCCTGAGCAAACACATTTTCATTTGGGCCTTGTTTCACATAGTAAGTCTGCAGCCAAGTTTGTAATCTAATTGTGTGAGAGGAACACAATTAGCTATTTCTCTCCAAAGAGGTAGCTGGTAATTGGAGTTCAGTCCAAGGCTTCCCTGAAGACTGTTAATGTTTGTTTAGCTAAGGACAAAAATAATCCTTTAAAAAGAAAACAGCAGGGAAGTTGCCTAACAGAAAGAGAGTTATTTGAATATTTTGAATAATTTATTTGAAGTTTACCTGAGTCACCATATCTGGTTCACTAATCTTGGGTAACAAGAAGATGCACCCCTCACCACTCACAGGCACCGTCCAGATCTTCTACAATCACTATTTTGTTAAGTCAGTGAAACGTTCATCTCCTTCCAGAACAGAAAATTATTCTCTTATTAAGAAAAGAAAGATGCATTCAGTCAATTTTTTAGAGTTTTTAGCTGAATCAGTAACTATATGAGCATAATCTGTAAATTTCACTCCCTGAAGATAATTCCATCTTAAAATGGAATTAACTCATTTTACTGTTTGGAGAAAAGATACACTAAAAATCCAGGGTTTGTGCCAGTTGTTTTAGCTTCAAAGTAGAATCAAATGTGTCTTTTGGATTTTAAATGTGTGATGAAAGAAAGAGATGGAGATTATTGCAAGTTGGATTCTTTAAGCTGCAATTAAAAACAGATCTGACTCACTTTGTATCTTCATGTAACTTCATGAAAAATGCCATGCTCTCAGCTGGCCTGAACTCCCACCTTTCATCTAAGTGAATCTGGACCCCAAATGATCCAAGTGTGGGTCCTCATGTAGGAAAAAAATATTCCATTTAAGGTCCTGTATAGATTGCCCCTTTGAGAACAAACAGATTCTACTCTGACTAAATAAAAAAGAGGTTAGGAAGAAAAAAAAAAGAGGTAAAGTAATGATTTAAGATAAGAGAGGACAGTAAGGAAAGTAAGCTTAAAGTAAAAGTAAGATAAAGACCTTATTTCTGTCTTGGAAAAACAATAGGGCAACTGAACATGAAACAGAGAGTAGTGACCATAGGCAGGTGGTCTTCGGTGCTCTTCTCAGCAGCATTCATCATCATTTCAGAAAACTCCCTGCTATATTTACCTACCAAGGAAATGATCACAAAGTTACACAACTTTTATGTCTGCAGCCAAGTCAGCTTACAGCACGTGAGAAGAGGGAATAGAAATGATGGATATAAGAAGTGATATGAGGTGAAAAGTGTAGAAAGGGGAATATCCTGAGTGTTACACTTTTGGCTTCTATAGGAACTGAGAATGGCAGAGGGGAATATTAGAAGAGATGAGTTAAAGTAAAAGTGTTCATCAAAGTACTTTTGATAAAGACGATAAAAAAAACAAGTGTATCAAAATGGAAAGAGCCTCCCTGTCATGAAGAAGGCTGCAGTCAGGCTACAGAAGGCTGTAATTATGTTATGAAGCCAGAGACTAGGTCTGTGTTTACACTACCAGACAGGTCCATTCCCTGGGCCTGAAAGCAAGATGCATGATACAATATGTGTCAGCATTTCCCATGCTACCTCCCAAATCATGGCCAAGCATTGTCCGGAGCAGAGCTAACACACCAAAATTGTACCAAGGAGTTGATGACGACAACAATGTGTCTATGTTGAAGCTGTGCTTTGGCATGGTGGGTTTATTTATTAGTTTATATACCTATTTTAGAATAATTCTACCTGGTTTGTTACAGCAGACAACATTAGCACTGTGACAAGGCAGCGCATCATTTGGATATAACCGTGAAATGTGCTGACCAGGAATTTGTAGCTGTAGTATCTGAAATGTCTTCTGCAGAGTATTAAAACTTATGAAAATAAATTCTCTTATCCATGTGAAAAACAATCCTTTGCTCTGAATTCCAAATAAACAGTAAATAGCAGACTACTATAAAAGCTGGTTATGTTACTTCCACAGAATTTATCAAGGTATGATTTTCAGAACGACATCACTGGTTGTGCTTACTTTTCTGATATAGAGTGAATTAGAGGCTGAAAGCAGAGTTCTGCAAAATTCTGCGATTATCATGGAAACTAATTATTTTCTCTCAAAGTGGTAAATTCAGGGTTTCCAATGGGTGTAGGTTGCTTGAAAAACTCTGGGGGGTGATCCCAGGAAGTGTGGCATGACCTTTTGGGAGTGAATACAAGTTGCACTATCCAGCTAAATAACAAAAAATTGATCTTGTATTCTCAAGCACTTTACTAAACTAGAAAAGATTATTCTTTGCACTGAAAAGGAGGAGTAAATAAGAAAAGTGAGAAGGTAGGCAATGAACTCCCTAACAGAGAGCACCCAACACAGACTCAATCTGATTTTGATAAGGTTGCTTATGGGAACACAGATGCTACATCACACAGGAATTGTAATTAGAAGTCACTTCATTTCACCACTTCACCTGTGCAGTTCCTGGTATGCAGACCACTCTGAGGAACTGAAGAACAAGGTGGCCGCTTGCTCTCGTGAATTTCTGATGCTCGTTCTCCTCATTTACTCAGCCCTCCTGAAGGCTGCACAGAGCAAGCAACCTTTCCTGCAGCAGCAGCTGATGATGCGCTCCAGCACAAAGACCAATCACAGTTTGTACTAACTGTTGCACAAGGTTGTAAAAGAATATAGTAAAAATTAGTGAATGTCTAAAGTTGTCATTTTCATCATTTGCCTCTCTTACATTGGATTCACCTATGCTTATGGGGGTCCTTTTGAAGACCTCTAGTGAGAGAGAATCCCATTATCTATAAGCAGGATGTTCCAATATTTCACTAGTTTTACTGATATCCAGCATGCATCTTTCTTTTTGCAATTTAGTAAAATATGATCAGGCATAATCAAATTGTCTTATCAGTTTCTGACTGCTTATGCAGTCTTGGTCTAGACCACCTAGACCAAGACCTTCTTAAACAGATCATTGTATGTCGAGAGAGAAAATAACACTGCATCAAACCCCAAATATTATCTGAATAATGAACAGATCTTCATTTCTGTGAATCAAGTCAAATCCTTCAAACTGCTCACGATTGTTGACCCGGGTAATTTTTGCTTGTTTTTTAATATTATGGATTCAACTGGAAGTTGATCTAGCAAAAAAAAAAAAAGAATTATGCTAGTACTGATGATGAGCTTTCTGCCTTAAGACCTCAAGATAGACCTTCCTGTTTCTGATTGAATCTTAAAATTCCTGATTTTTCCTGTAGACTTCCATGCACTTTAAGAATATTATATTATAAATATATGTAATTGGTGATGGTATGCTAAGATATATTAGTGGTCCGTGGTACATGTCCCTGTCTTCTTTAAACTGTATTTAAACTCAGGCCAAGAAGCCCTCAGAAAGGCAGTGAAGCTTGTACTTGCATTATTTATGAACCTGTCTAAAATTTGACTGAGAACAGTTGACATACATAGACTAAAAAAATGGTATTGGTATAAATGTTAAATAAAATAATTTATGGCAATATCAAAGTTAAAAGGAATCAGACCTGATCAATCTGTTACAGAGAGGTTTGAAAACAAGAAGCAGTTTTGACTGAAGACAAAGATCAATATGTCAAATTTGGGTGCCTCAGATTTGGCGTGGATATATACACCTAGGCAAATAGCAAGTATATATCTTATTTTCAGAACTGTGTTCCTCCTGACTTCTTTGAGAGCTGCTCATATGCAATATTTCAAAGAAAAGGGAAAACCTTTTTATTCGGATGTACAGACATTTAAGTAATGCTGTCTCTGTCCTGTTAAAATTATGATTTTGGTCTCCTCAAAAAGGATATAAATAAGGCTTCTAAACATACAACTCCAGTAGTAGTACTATGCTTCACTATCCAAACTTCTTTCTAAACTATGTTTAAATAAGTTCATACTTAATGTAGGATTGGATCTGCTCTTACTGGGTGAACCTGGAGCAGAATCTGATAAACAAGACTGTTCTTCTTAAAACATTGATTTTACAGCACAGTTCTAGATAAAATGAAAAAAAAAAATCAAACATTTATATCATAGGCTTTAAAGATCTATCCACATAAGGACTGAAAAGCTGCTTCTTAATATGTATCGTAGTGCTTCTAAGAGGAAAGAAATAATAGAACAAAAAACTAGGAAAAAAAATCCTAACAATCCAAGAACAGATTTTCATTGCAGTATTTATTCTGACATAAATATGGAAAGGAAATCTGATTTCCTTTAATTTTAGCCAGATATTTAAGGTTATTTTTTCCAATTAAGGAGAATTTCATGAGAGCGATTAGAATCATCTGCTTGGAGGAGAGGTACCACAGGAGACTTGAGCATCACCTTTGAAATCATTTATCTGTTGTGAAAACACAGGGCTCTTGCTTTATTAAATATCTCTGTATAAGCTCCCCTTGAGACCTGGGGTCAGATATTTACCTTCCACTGAAATCAGTGGACCTATATTGATTTACAAAAGCTGAAAATCTAAATCTAGGAGTTTATTCCATCAGAGCAGAAAGGAATGATTAGTTGTAGCATGTGATCATAATACTATACTAAAGTTCAGAAAACTCTCCAGAATGCAATAGAGTCACCTTTTCTAATTTTTGACTTTTTATTTTTAAATACAGTTGGCAATCTTGCTCACCCCAGGTTTAGCCTGCACAACGTATCATGGCAAGTCAGTGGGTACCCTTTTGCTCAAATCATGATTAATGCTGATCTCCAAGCATGTATTGACCCCCTTGAAGAAGAGATAATGGAGTATGTGCTCTCCATATACATATATCTCACAGAAGGTATGGCCTTTGGGATTTGTGGGACAGTTGTATATCAGGACTGGGTGCATTATCCAGCCCTGCAACTTCCTCCCTCATGTAGAGTTTGGCCACCTGAGTCTAAGAACAGCTCTGGTAAATATGGCCGTGCAGGTTAGGGTCAAACTGCAAGGAAAATATCTTTGGGGCACATCTGTGAGATACCTCAGTTGGTCGTCACTTGTTTTGCTCATGTGTTTAGGCTCAAGCACAGCTCAGTTTTTGCCTGAGGTGCGTCACAGGTCTGCCTGTACCCAACACCAACCCACTAACTTGACTTGTAACTTAACCTTGGACCTGTCTCATCCTTACAGACTTTCCTCATGAACTGAGGGCTGTGTTCCCTTGTACCTGTCACTGGACTTGCTCTATTCTCCTTGCTTTGGCACAGTGGGGCTGTGTCCTTGAAGGTGATAGTGTTGCCCTGACAGCCTGGCTGTCACCCTAGTCTCCTGACTCATCTTCCCAGGGGATCAGTTTGTGCTGCACCATGCAAAGACAAATCCTTTACTACTGCATGCAGGCCGCTCTTGGCAGCAGGTCAGGGTGCAAAAGAATGTGCTGTTCCCTTTTACAGAAGTGAGACAGAACACTGCTCTACAGCATCAGCTTTATTTAATACTAAATTTAGTAGTAGTGATTAGGACTAGGCCTCTTCTGTGTTATTGTTACACAGAAATTTTCTGTGCTCTAAGAACTTATAATATGAGAAACTAAATGGCAGTAAGGAAATGGCATCTAGTGCACCATAGTCCCAAGCAGCACATTTCTCTGTGCATTTGCTTAATTTTAATAATAGAAAGTGTTATTGGCACCTTTTCCAAGTTATAGACCTGACAGTTCTCATGCACTGTGAGACCTGCTTAAGTTCCATCTGCTAGCCAATGGTCTCCTGCCTCTGTCCTTGAAGCTCCTGTGTTTCACAGGCAGTGTCTCAATTCCTCCTCACTGATGGCACAGGAGGATGCAGAAGGGTGCAGGTGCCGACCTATAGGATCTGATGGCCTGATACACTGAGCTTGGAGAGATGAGCTGAGCAGCACCCAAGGGAAGGGGTGCATCATGCACAGGATCCATCTCACTGACTATCACAACTCAGGTCATCGAAAAGCTGGGAACTGAAACCAGCCACTCCTGACTGGCTGAATTCTCAATTCCTTGCTTCATGGCAGATCTGGGTCAGAAGAGCAAAAATGAAAAAGATAAAAAAAAAAAAAAAGAAGATAACAGGATAAAGCATTTAACATGTGAGACTCCAGCCCCAGCTGCATAGTTTAGTTTGGAAATGAGAATAATCTTCTCCCAGGGTTGTAAATAGTCAATAACAGCTTAAAGTCCAAACACTTCCAACATAAGCAACTTTTAACAGAATAAAACCATTAAAAGAACAAATTCTCCATTCATAGAGGGGTTTACGACCATGCTGTACACTCACCATAGTAACAACCGTAAAGATTAATAATATGGAGAAATTAGGTGCAAGTTTGACATTTTGGTGTCATGTTTCACAGCATGATTAGCTCTCCAAAATGGCAATGGGCATGATACAGCTCCTTCTTAACACAACTGCTGACATGAAATGGCATTTAGGAGTGTCCAGAGAAGCCAAGCTAGCAATAAGATTTCTATCACCGGCGCCCAGGTTTGCAGCACTCCATGCCCAGGATGCTGAGGCTCGGCAGCTCATTAAGCAGTTCAGTCATGCTCAGCAGTTTTCTGAAGTGTCGTCTTTTCAGTACATCAATTTTTTTCTCTAATTATATTGATTTTAGCAAATTGCAATGTCCTTCTGGTGGTTTTCAACTATGTACAGGAAAAATTTGGAATGTAAGGGAAAAAACAAACTCGTGCCTCAGAATCTTATTTTGTACTATCAAATCTTTCATGGGGCAAAACAAAGATTTTAGAGCTGACAGCATATGAAAATACTACAGTTATCTCAAAAATAAACAGAAAATACCTTTCAAAATACATCCAAGAAAGAAGTGGTTCTATTAAACTGAAGTGCCTGCTCTTCATTTTTGTTGCACTCCAGTTTATTTTCAATGTGCCTATGCCCAGCTTTTATCTTTGGATCATCCGAACAGTCTGATCATGCCACATGCCATTACATGTCCTCTGCAAGCGGTCCTCCAGCAGCAGAATCCGGAAGACTAGTCCGCACTGTCTCCTAAATCACATCCTAATAAAGGAGAGAGCTAACAAAATGTGTTACATCAATTAGAGGATGTCGTACAACCTCTAGAAAACTGATAACATAATCCCAGTCTCATATCTTCCCCACCTGGACATGCAAGGATTCCCCACATTCCTCTAGTTGTATCAATGAATTATGCTAGAGGCAGGATATGTGCAGTAGTATCAATCCATTGAAGTCAATGCAGTTAAACTTTATAGCACCAAAATCTTATTTATTGGGAGTGAAGAAGAGAAATGATACTTTGAATCTTTCAGGAATACACTTTATGTTTTTCCTCTTTTGAATGTTCTATGCATTTTAGTAAATGAGTTCTTAATATGCTATACTTTAACAGCTCTCAGAGCAGAGAACAGAGTTCAAACTGAGTGTTTTAACAAGTCAGCCAGTACGAAGACTGTTTTAAAGGAAAACTAAGCTGTGAACCCTTAATTCAAGAACTATTGCTGCATACAGCCATGTACTAACTGTGTGGATGAAATTCCTGTATGATACTTGGCCTGTAGTTTCAAGTAAATACTTCACGTTTAAAGAAAGATAAAACATAAAAATGCATCTTTCTGCAGTATTCCGACTGGTCAACTCTGAGCTGATCACTGCTGGCTCAGGGATTTTTGATTCACTCTTATTTGGAGGGAACCAGTCCTTAATTGGATTTAGTTCAAGTGGTTTAGAAAACGTTCACCAATCAGTCATGATGGTAGAACAAACATTTTTTATGTATTATCACTTATTTCTGTGAGAAAATTAATGCATGTTCATATAACTGGGGTTAATTCAGTATTGAACAAGCAATTTAGTCTTATATTTGTTGGTTGACATTTTTATTATTTTCAAAACAAACCAGCAAGATACTATCTCCAGTATTATTTAGATATTTTCCTACAGCTATATATATATGTATATATATAGCTATTGTCCCAAGAATTGTAGGTCTATATAAAGGGCAAAAATAATTTGTATACCGAATAGAAGCAGCATGTTTAGGGATATATCACATAATCTGTATTGCTTTTCATCTCGAAATCCCCATACTTTGCAACACTGCGGACACCCTGGTAGGAATATTAAAGAAAGTTATCACCTTAATAAAAATGATGTGGCTTCAAAAGTTAGTTTAAAATCTCTTCAAGTAGATGCTACTCTCACTAAAACACAATTGTCCAAATCTTGTACATTTTATATACACCAGTATTCCACTTAAATCAAAGTGTTGCCTTAATCTAAGTGGAGGAGGTATTTGCCCGATGGGAAAGTTTATTCAGATAATTACAGCAAGCTTAGGCCTATCCTCGGTAAGGTTCATCAGATATTCAGCAATGCCAACTTAGTTTATTTCCTTTCAATATTTTTTCTTCCTTTTTTTATCTTTATCAGCGAAAGAATTCTATGGAACAAGAAAGAAAAAAAATGCTGTGAATCTTTAACATTCCTTTCCTTCCTTCATCTTGTCACCTCCAAGATGACAATTTTGAATTAGAAAAACTATCATCTGGCATCTCTGAAGTTTTGAACTGTACCTCAAACTTGATGTCAGAGAAAGGGCTCTGGAGGCTGAGGAACTGAACAGAAGCACCAGGGAGATACCATGGAAAAATAGCTAATGCAAGGCCAGAAGTGAAGGAGGTAATCACAGAAAGGTAGTCACTGAAATTAACTTCAGTCCTGGACAGACATGACTTGCCACCTGAAACTTCCTCTATTGCCAGCGGAAGACGATTATCTAGCAGATAAGTCAAAAGCAGAAACCTAGGAGTTTGCATTTGTAGATCTCCATATCTCCCTGGATGCTATGCGGATAGTGAAATTTCTAGTCAAATGGCCTTGATATAGGCTTATTATTTAATGTCCTGTGATATTATGGAGATTAGACAGGTTGATGGCCTTAAAACACTATGAAACTAAACTCTGTGTATCCATATTGGTCACCATGGATTAAAAAAATTACAGAAGCACACATAATCACAGGAATTCCCCAAATTCTTTAACTTAGAAGTTTTGATATATTCCGATATCTCTCAAAACTGAATGATTTCTGAATGTTTTCTAGCCTTAACATTGTTTCTGCTAAGAACTGAATGCAAGAACTAAATATGAGGAATGCTGTTGTTATTCATAGAAATAACTGTTTATTAACAAAAGGCCTATTTTGTATTATATCAGTTCTTAGAATCAGTAAAGTCGTTGTTAATTTGTAGTACAAATCACCATATTTCAAGTATCAAATATGGAATTACCTGTTACAATTCATCTGGAAAGATACATAGGTATATACTGAATATTTGAGGTTCCTGATGTGATATGCAAACACTCATTAATTGATCAGCATGAAAGTGTGAAGCAGAAGTGAATAAGTATTATTATCCTGATTTCACATATATTTTCCCCATTAGGTTGTTTGTTCAAAGCCATATTTAAAAAAAAAAGTCAATGGCAAAAAACACTAAAACCTAGATGTAAAATTCTGTCCTTGAAGTTGCTCACAAGTTTGGAAGAACTGATCTTTCAATTTGCTTTGTCGCTTTACTGCTTAAATCTAAATCCATCTAGGCACAGTGAAATATTAATCATTCAGCTTGCATCTTATCTTAATGCTTGTGCCAAAAGGAGTATGATAATGATTTCAGATTTATCTATTTTCTCCTTTTTGTTGCACTATGTCTTGTTTGAGTGTCAAACTAAATTATTGGATGGAAAAATTCTTTACTATCTGCCCACTTTATGATATTTTAAGTGCATTTCCTGTGAGGGCAAAGTGAACCAAGATTAAATTCTGCCATCAGAAACATTTGGAAATGTGTGAGGAAAAAGTACTTAAAAATGAAAGCAGGCCCTTATTTCTAGTTCTGTCTACTAGAAATGTACCTAAAATATATTCTTCAGCTAATTAAAGTGTCGTTAAGATTTTTATTCATCCTCCAGAAGTAGGTAGGATCAGGTTTGACTTGATTTGGGAGAGGAAAGATGAAGGAAATTGAATGTAAGCCTCTTATTTAGTGATGTGTCTTTCTATTGCATGACTTCCCTCTGTCTTCCTCATTCCGATTCTTGTGCTATCTATGCATCAGCAAGCTTTTTCCCTGCGCTTACATCGAATACATGAAACTGGAAGGAAGCTGTCACAAAAGTATGACCTCCATCCAGTCAGTGAAGACCTCTCCCACTCTGGTCATATACATGAGACATTTCTCATACCAGAAGCCCAACACTTTTCCTTCTGAGGCAAAAAGTGGTGGTTCACAAGTATCATTACTCAATTCAACAGGCCCCAAAGCTTTCTCTTGAAATTGATGTCCTTTCTCTAGCCCAGGAGTTCTTTCTCTACCATTTTCCCAGCTGCTATCGGTATCTACTTGTAATATTTCTCCAAACTATTCCTCAGGTGCACATGAGCATATTTTTGAGTCATCAACTGGACAGTACTGGACACTACATCTTACAAAATATGTCTCATGGGAAAGTGAATAAAGAATACATACAATCATAAAATATCTACAGGAAAAAGAGGTTAGCAAAAATGAATGAGCATTTCTTTTTTTTGCAACACTGATTAAGGACCTAGATCACAGCATCACAGAAATAAAGAATCTTTTTTGTTGGGAAAGACATTCAAGATCAAGTCAAATTGTAAACCTATCGCAATCATGCCTGCTAAACCATGAAATGATGTAACTCTTTTTCTAATCCAACAAAAACTAAAAAACAACACAAATTAACAGTATCACAGAGAGAAAATAAAGGAAAATCTGTCTATGTATCTGTCCATCTATCTATCTATCTATATATCTATCCCATACTATGATATCAAACAGAAAGATATAGGAGTGTGATACCAATAAAGGGGAAATTCTTTCAGATTCTGGAATTAATTGTGTTGAAGTTGAAAGATCATCATTTGTCAAGTTTAAAAAGTAATTAGAGTCACTTCTACACATATGACAGACACTGGACAATACTAAACAATTATCACCAGACAATCTACAAATATGACAAAGCCAGAGAAAACCACATACAAATATCAGAGCTCTATGATTAAGCCATGGATACATAGTACAATGACTGCTTTTGCCTTCTCTCTGTCCTCATGGGGCCATCCTTCCAATATTGTTTTCCCACCCTTGTAGGGCCATTGGAGGACTACAGTGACCCCCACTATGTGGTGACTGTCTATGAGGCGCTCAGGTTTTCTAAATTCTTGACCCAGGGCATATCCCACATTTATGGGCTGCACCATCCTGAGTCCCACATTTGCCTGTACAATGTTGCTCAGGAGGAGAGACATACATCTGCACAATTGTAAAATAGAGAATTAAATGGTCTATAAATCTCTTAGCTTTATTTTTTCAGTCTCATACTATTATTGGCTGGACAAAATTATGTGAGTACAGAAAGTCTTCACAGTTGTTAAACTGAGTAACATCTAATGCTAGCAGAGTCCTTAGCAGCACTACAAGGAAAATAAAAATCTGATGAAAAGCTCCAAATCCAGCAGGACTATTGATGATAGGGTTGATGTTTACCAACTCATGAAACAGAAAGATCAGCACAGCAGTGCAATCTCTTTTCCACAGCATACTACTGTGGAAGTGGGCAGCTATAATCTCCTGAACACCTCCTGCAAATCCAAACCTGTCTGGTTTGGAATAACAAATGATAACCAAAAGGGAATAGCAATAAAAAAACCATAATCTAATGCCTCCCTTCCTGGTAATACAGGGACTGAGATTTAGAAATCTAAGGCCAAATCATTGTAAAACACAAAATCTGTTTAGCACAAAAATTAGGTTAGTCATAAAAAAGTGCCTCACTGGAGTATGATCCAAAAATGATTAAAGTAAAAATTCATTTTCTCTTAAGGAATTAGGTAAAGTGGAGCAACCATGAGTACAAGAATAACAATGTCATCAAAGTCTTTCTACGTGTAGATGACTTAATCTGTTTTCACCAAAACTACAGTGCTACAATGAAAGACATACTACAGGAAGTCTTATGTCTTTTAACAGTTTAAAGACCTCACCACAATCTTAGAGAATGTCCTTCACAAACTTGTAATTTCTGCACCACTGAAATTTCACCCATGATTCAGAAGCTACTATGAAAGGAGCTGTAGGTAAATTACAAATATGGAAATGTAATTACAAAAGCAGACATTCCATACAATTTCATAGGAAGGCACAACACACACACAAACAAAAAAAAAGAAGATATTTGGAAAAGAATAAAAAGTAAGATTGACACATCTATAAATAAACCACACTTACGAAGAGCAATTACATGATTCATCTTCAGATTGAAACAATAGGTTTGTACCAGAATACAGAAAAATGTGTTCCTTTGGCTATCAAACAAAATTAGAATGAATAAACAGTTTCTTTGAAAATTTATAGGTAATCAAGTGAGAGAAAATAATGCTTCTCAAGAAAAGCATTCAAATATTATAAATTTTCAAGGTTCGTTGGGTCTGTGTAGGGAAATTTCCTTGGAAATATTGAATAGAAATACAGAGTAGTAGTCCTGTGTGAAAACATATATCAAATAATATTTAGAATTATTTAATCTCTGTAACTGTCTATCCATTGCAGCATTCTGGTCATACAAGCTATCTCATTGTGTCTCTGTGATCACAATGAGAACATATCCTTCTGACTGCACATTGATCCCTAATTTTTCCTGTTGATTCACCATGCTGCATGCAGTTTTGTATAGGTCCTTCTGAGAGCTATCTGAGTGTGCTGATTTCCTAGAGGAAAGAAAACAATTTCCCCATAATGTTGTCTTGCAGGTTTCTACTTTCCTGCATGAAAGAGCTTGAGCTCACACCTCAGCCCTGTTTGGTTCATTGTATGGTTCTTATAACTCTCCTCTTTTCCCCTTCTTTCATAGCTTAAAGCCCTCTGTACCTGGTTGGCTATCCTGCTGGCAGATATGCTCTCGTATCTCTCCTAAGCAGAATTCTATCGTCAAACTGGGTCCCATGGTCACTGAAATTAACTCTTTGTTGTCCCAATCAGCTGTGCAGCCAATAGTTGATTTGCAATATCTGTCCACTCTTCCTCTCCTCTTTCCTAACTATCTGTAAACCTGTTCACTCGTTGCACATCTGTAGGAGGATCAGGAACCTTCCTCCTGGTGCCAGAAGCCACCAGGTTCCAGAAGACTGAGTATTCTGCTGTCAGAAGACTGAGTATTCTGCCTTCAGAATATGGGATGAGTTGTATAAAAATAACCACATGAGCACTAACAAAGATATAGCAATTAAATCAAGATTGTGCTATTGCTTTGTTAAAGCATTATAACATAGCTATGGAATTGAGGGCCTGCCTGTAGAGACAGCAATGAGCCGAAGCCTGAAAACAATTTATTTGCAAAACAGCTTCTTCTGATTTTCAGAGCTGCAAATCATAACAAAAAGAAAGAAAAAAAAAGTAGAGTTGCACAGATGGTTGGGATCAAGCAGAGATACTTTTACAAGAAAAATACCAGGATACAACTTGTCTAATGACAAGTCTAATGACAGAAAGACAAGGTGAACACATTAGCCCAGTGATTGAATCAGTGAAATAACCTAGGTGAAAATTATATAATGCAGTAGTGAGCTAGTTAAGTAGAATCAAAAATACTTGAAAAATATCCCTATTAATGCAAACACACATGGTGGATAATACTCTGAATGAGATAAAATAGCAAATGAGAACACTCACTATCACTCTGAGAGCCTGTCATACAGGGAAAAGACAATTCAACTATAACCAGCACAAGCAGAGATCATTGACACCTTACAGCTGCACTCAGCTGACTGAGTGGATAAAATGGAGCTGTTGAACCTCCAGAGTGAAAATTCTGACTCATTCCAGCTAAAGTCAACAGTACCGTTGTATGTGCTCAAAGTGCCAACACGGCATGACCACGTGAGCCCTCCCCTTACACCCTTATCTAAGAAGAATTACCAAATATGTCATTCAAAGAGCAGAAAGCTTCATCATAATTCAGACACCAGTAAGAAGACTCTTCTTTGAATGACCTTTTTCATGCAGAAGTTGGTAACTTCACATGTAAGATGTAGGATGTTATTTCTTTCTGCCTCTTTCTCTCCATATATGTATGAAAGCATGTATATATTGACATGTGGTGAGCTGAGTATGTTTTCAGAAAATCTTCATAGAGTGTATCTCACTTTATCTTTTCTAATGATATTCTTCATTCCTGTAAACAGGTTAAAGAGACAAAACAATAAAGAGCAGTTCTTAACAGTAAGAAATGATTGTGGTCACATTACCCTCCTATTATTATAAGTCATGCTAAAGTCACTCTCATCAAAGCACATTCTCCTAAAATAAAATCTAGCTTTGGCTCTATGAGCTGTCTGAAGAAGAGACTTAGTGATTTCCAGAAGCTTAAACCATGTTAGGTCATTTAACCAAATTCATTTTTATTTTTGAAATATACAATCTGCCTTTGCTGAAGGACCTGTTGGCATAAGAATGCATATATAAGGAATATTAAATATGCCAGTTATACAGAAGGGAATGATGTAGTTGTTATATGTGTACATGAAGGCACAGAGATGAACATGAATTTGATTCTCCAGAGTCATCAGATAGCATTGTGCATGCAATATTTGACCTAAAACATTAAGAACAATTTGTTTTCCATTTCAGAAACAAAAAGCTTTATTAATCTATCATCAAATAACCAAATATATCATAAATATCACCTTTAAAATCAGCCTGAATTTTTCTTATGGGTCTTATAAAATGCATTAGATAAATTGTTTTACAATTGCTTTTGCTTTCCACTGTCAATGCTCATCTCAAATGAAAATAAGTGACAGATGCAATTTCGTTCTGAAGTAACCTACAGTATATCTGATGGTATATTGCCTATAAGTAGGTAGAATAATAAACTCTCTGTCAAACTGTTTTAATAAGCATTACATTGATGCAGTTGTCAGGAAAGGAGCCTTGGCAGTCTGGACACAGGAGAAAGCCCTGGAGAAGATCACACTTAGAGTTGTGCTATCCGATGAGGCAGTGACCACACAGCTCGCTGAAGGAATTCCTAAAGTGAAGGAACACGAACGCTGTCGTAGCAGCTCTTCTCCATTTGGCAATAGCTTCTTGCTCACATTTGAAACTCCAGGCAATCTATTTTCATACTACCAAGAATCCAGTGCCCAAGATACAAGCTACAAAGCTGTGAGTTTTGTAGATCTTACTAGCAGAACTAATAAAAATGCAATGCTTCTTTGTCACAGTTGAAAGATGCCTTCTCATGGTCAAAGCAATGGGTTGTTTTTCAGCAATTCATTTGTGCCTCCTGGCAAATAAAACACACTTTAAGTTGCATCTTCTAATGATGTTGATCAGCACATGGCTATATCTCATCAGAAATTCTCTTTTAGTTGTGCCTATCACTCCGAATGTCCTCATGGATGCTCTCCAGAAATTAATATGTGGGGTTATTCCTCCTCCATGTCCTTATAAATTCACTTTTGCTGAGTGCCTAAGAGAAATCAGGCAATCACTAAAGGTTAGGTTGTGCAGTAGTGAAGAGAAACAGATGTTATTTATTTATTAAAACAAACTTCCAGATGGTTCAAGAGCACCATATTGTACAAACTGCTAGCTTAAATCACTGTTTGCTTTCACTGTCATTATTTTCCAGTTTCTTTCTGCCATTACCTCCTGATGTTTTATTATGCTTGCTTGCTTCAACATGTGTTAAATGGCAACATACGTTATTTGACATATGAGCTTTGTTTACTTATAAGCTTTTTAGAAGCCTTCAGAACAAAAACAGTAAAACAAAAACAGTAACATGGCATCAGTAAATCAAACTAAAACTCTCCACAACCAAAAAGCTCAGAGCCCAGTGAATCTTTTAAGGAAGATTGTTCCTCTAAGCTATAAGTGAGAACTGGCGTAGGATCTGCAAAACGTCTTTCTGTCATATAAATGTATTTGTTTTCCCAGACAAGTAGCTTCTGATAGTTCAATGATAGTTTGCCCATAGCACAGAGAGGTCCTCCGAGTAGCTGAGCAACCTGACTAAAGCCATTTAGTCAGGAGATTTCTGTCTGAGGTGCATGGAAAGCACAAAGATTCACCAGTTTGTCAGAGTTCAGGTCTGAAAACAAAATGTGAGTCGCTGACCCCACTCCTGCACACATATCACCAAATCCCAAGCATCTGCAGCTCAGGGAGGTCCAGCTGCAGTCTCTGCTGAGGAGAACCTGCACTCAGGCAAGACTAACTTCAGGCAATCAGTGGAGGGCAGTAAGGCAATAAGTGGGAAAACAAGGGAAGCAATGGCATTAGCTGCTGTGAAAAATTGAAACTGTAACCAAAAATATGCAACCAAAATTTTCCACATTACCTTAAGCTGGAAAATGAAGGAAATAAAGAATGTTGGTGCTCTTTACAACCAAGAAGTGAAAGTCATGGAAGTTAATGCTGTAGGCCTGACACAGGGGCCTGTAAATGTGACAAAACAGACTGAGAGAGATCTGTACATTTCTCAGCAGAAATGGAAACAGTGTGGTTTATAGTATAAATGGACAATGGAAGTGGAATAAATAATAGTATAAATGAACAGTGGAAGTAAGCAGCCCGTGGAAGGGGAAGGGAAAGCAAGCTAAAAATGACAAAAAAAGGTATATATATTTACATGACCTTTTTAACATGAATGTCACATAGGAGATTCCTTCCTGGGAATTACTTCCCGCTATTTAGAGGCATTAGAGTTACGGTAGTGTGGAAGATTAATGTCTTAGAAGCGTCATTGAACAGGTAGGCTGAATATTGCTGGACTTTGGTTGTATGCAATTGCCTAGGATGAAGTGGCTAAGTCTTTAACAAAAGTCAGTAATTTCTCATTAAAAACTACCCTAAAAAGTAGGAAAATGACAAGTTAATGCATTAATCATAACCTATTGTTTCCACAGCATTTTTCCACATGGCAACGGCTTCTGAGTCTCCAGAAGGAATTTTCTTCTGCCTCTAACTGATAAGGAAACACAGCACATACACAACATATTAATCTCCCTCACAGAACAGCACAGAACCTTACTTACGACCTCAGCAAAATAATAAGCACCCAGTGCTGCAATGCTTGCCAGCATTAGCTGGGAGGTGTGTCATCTATGCTACAACACAACACCCCCACAGATGTTTTGCACTATAGAGTAGAGAAGACTTATGAATAGTTAAGGTCCATAGAAGCCATCTTTGGTGTAGTTCCACTACGGTGTACTTTGGCACATTTAGTTTATATGAACTCTGCCTATCCACTATATATAGGGAATTTCTATAGCCTTGGGAGTTATGGACATTGTAAGAATGCAACATACAATACTGTTAATATTTTAACATCATCTAAAAATTATCTCTGAAGGTATTTTTTAGCATGGAAATTTTTAACCTATTATCCAAGATAATGATTTAGAGCACACCTATTATTTATCTTGCTACCACTACTTTAGATGTTAGAAGAAAAGCTTTTATTTCAGAGGATTTGTCTTTCTGAAACTGTTGCATAGCAAGCAATTATAGATAGCTCTGACAGATGAGGTCCTGTCCCTACTATGCAAGGTCCCAATTATCTCACATGCAAACGGAATGAATGAAGAACTGGGAAGAAAAAGAACTTTCTTAAATGCATGTAATTTATGTGAGTTATTAAGAATTTACATCAAAGCGGAGTTGTACAATGTGACCCTATAGCTCTACGAGAGAGTTGAGCAGGCTCATTAGTTGCATTGAAGCACTCAGTCACACATCACATATGATGCCAAATGTCTGTGAAAGGGTTATTAAGCATCTTAGTGGAAACAGGATGTTAGTTTGTTCCTGTGCAGGTGCATAGCCTAGAAATAAGCATGGAAGATAGCTAGACTATTAACCAGACACCTCGTGGCTAACTCAGTACACTCATCATTCAGGTCATCATTAACAGAAATGGATGCGGCTGTTGGTGGCACTTCCAGCTGTTGCTCTAGAGCATACTGTTCTACATCCTACCTAAAGAGTTTCTATTTTGTATCTCCACACATGAACTGTGATCATGCCTGAGGGCTCAAAAGGAACCATCATTGACATGAAAGGGCACTAGCAGATCTTGTCAGAAAATACATCCACAGGGACTCGCATGTCTCATGCTGGAGATGCTCAGAATTCCTTCAGTTCCTTCTGTTGAAAGTCCCACTTTTGCCTCTGGGAAAATACACTTAATATGAAGTAGTGCTCTCCTGTTTGATACATGGAATTTGTTCTTCCACAGACTGTTTTTTGTGTAAGTACTTTTGTTAGCTGAATTGCTTCCAGCCTACCTTGTACATTTTCAAAGGGACTATAAATACAGAGAAAGATGATTACAACTTCTAGCTTTATTAGAAGTGACGTATCTGGCTCTAGTTAGTTGGCCAAGTGAATAAATAAACCAGCATACAAAAAAATGGAAATTGTGTTTTCAATGGTTTTTTTTCTAGCTTAGAAGCTGTTAATCTTGTAATCAACAGTTTTGAGATTTGGAAATTCTATTACAATGTTTCTGACAATAAAATATTTCCACAATAGCTCTGGGACTGGAACTCAGGAAGGTAAGAACCATCTTGATAATTTTTGCTCCAGTCAGACAAATTGAAGCTGGGCCCAGTCTGCCCTCAAGCACTCATCACAAGTAATTACCATGCCATGGGACACAGGCAGAGCAATGTCACAGCACTGCTATTATTACTTTTTTGGATTAAGTAATAAATATTTAAGAGACAAAAGCTAACTCACATGAAATAAGAAATGAGGAAATGCCAGAAAACCCACCTACTCAACTGTGAGCCTTACAGCCTCCTGCATCTACAATAAACAGCAAAAATAATCCTTCTCCAACACTGCAATCTTTTATTTTCTTTAAGAAGCTAAACTTTCCTTCAAGGCTAAACTCCAGTGTGATGTTACTTTTATAAGCACTTCAGGTGTTTCCAAATAAAACAGTGAGGTCAAACCAATATGACAAAGCACTACAAGGGGTAGTTTCTATTAAGATCTAGAGTAAAAGATGTTTCTAGGATGCTTTTCAGCCTGCAGATCTCCACATCTGTCTGAGAGATGTGCAGATCTTTTGGCAATAAAATTAACCCTCCTGACTATACCATCAAATTTCTTAGAAATCTGCAGTTTATTTAAAAGTATGTCATGGCCTCTGAAGACTCACAGACTTGAGAGCGAAAATCATCATTTTATTTTCTCTTCCATTACCTTGCCATCCTTTCTCACTCAGATCATTATGCTCTCATAAACTAAATTTTGTCCCAGGGAATCTCCAAAAACATATGTGAAAGAAAAAATAATCAACTACTAGGCATTTATAAAAATCTAATTTTAAATCTAAGAAATTTAGTTCCAATGACCCCAGTGTAACTTGTTTATTTTAGTATTGCATTATACTTTTCTATAACGTAGGGAAGTAAGATGAAGTTTACATGGACGGATGTGATGTGAATCTGGGGAAAAAAATATGTTTATTACAATTTATTTATATTGCTTTTAATATTTCTATGTTGCTCGTAAGCTACCAAGGTTCTTTAGGTAATCTTTGAAGGTTAGCTAGACATTATGGTGTGGGTGACAGAGCCCTGGAAAGGCTGCCTAGGGAGATTGTGCATTCTCCTTCTCTGGAGGGCTTCAAAATCCACCTGGATGCCACCCTGTGCCACGTGCTTTAGGTGTCCCTGCTTGAGTAGGAAAGTTGGACTAGATGATCTCTAGAGATCCCTTCCAACCTTAACCATTATGTGATTCTGTGATTCTTTGCAGTTTTTAGCTCTTTAAAAGCACTTGGCATGTAATCTTCAGTTTTATACCTCAGTTTTTTCTTTTTTGATGTATCGTTAATCTAAAAGAAAAAAAGACATAAAAAATCTTCACTGTTATGAAAAGAAAAATTAACAAATAAGACAAGAAGGCAATAAATGACTTCTTGTCTTTTTAATGCCATTATTGCTTTGCAGAGAAGACTCTGAATTTATGGTCTCAGGTTCTTTCTATAATAAATCAGAATATAACTTTGACATGGATAGACATCTCTGGCTAGAATATTATGAAGAAATTCAAGAGTAGTAAATCCAGGACTGTAATTATATAAAATATTTCTAATATAACATAGTGTCACATTTCAAAGATACTAATAAAGTTATTCAATATTACTGTAACCTTCTTGAAAGCCAAAAATTTGCTAGCTTTGATTCACTTCATAAAGGAAAATTTGAGCAATGCATCTGAAGCCTAGAAAGCTTAAGTGCTTAAAGGCAGACTCTGCATCTCATTCTTGAATGAAGGACACTTTGGAGACTCCTGACCAGGAAAACGTACGTGTATCGATTGAAAGACCCATTAAACAGACTCTCTGGAAAAAAAACCTTACAAGGTTGTCCTATAAGGTTCCTACCAACCTTGGTTATTCTTTGATTCTGTGAAGATCAGAATAATTAGGCTTTAGTAAGAGAAAAGCTCCTTTTTTGGAGGTAGAAGGAATTTTTGAAGTTAATAAATTAAGGTGTAATAGCAACTGCTAAATCATCTCCAAACATTGAAGCAAAGTAGATCATCAATCAGATGATTGTTCTACCTCTGGCAAAAAGAAATCATATCTCTTCATAGACCAACAATTAACAAAACTCTAGAACTAACATAATTTATTTATTTTCCATCTTTAGATTTCTACTCAGGCACAAGACTCTGGGATTAGCACTACTCCCTGCCTGTGTAAGCAAAGAGGTGCTTGAGGTGTTCAAGGGCAACATGTCTTCTCCCAGAACACTTGGCACGTTTAGCACTGCCTCCTGGAGCTGCCATGGAGGGTTACTGCTCTCTCAGATCTAGTCTCACAGGGCTCTCTGCAGCAGTACCTAAATAAAAACAAAGATAACTGAGAAAAACAGGTACTTAAATCATAGAGAAAATAAAAATAAAATAAGCAGATGCAAGGTTTTATATATAGTTTGATGCTTCTTTTCTGAATTTATGATTTTAGTCTGTATTTATTTTTAGTGTAAGCTCCTCAATGGCTGGAACAAATATGAAGTTTTCTCACAAAGGACTTTGTAGGTCCTGAAATGGTTTGAGCCAGCAGGGTGCTGGCTTGGTGCCATAACATGAATATTATATATTGGTTTGTATCTCCTTGGGCTCAGAGAAATGAGTCTTGGTCCAGAGGTTTACCTGGGAAAGGAAAGTTCTTTCTTTAAAATGTATTGCAACTGCAGTCCATATTTACTCAGCTTTCCTCCTCCAATGTCATGTGATCTATAGCACTAAATAAAGCTTGAGGATTTTTCTGTATTCTCAGTGCCATGCTGTGTAAAGCAGGTATCTGATGGAAATAGTCTAATAAATTGTACAGTGTGGATCGTAGCATCTGTGGAAAAAAAAAATGTTACCTTTTCTGGCCTATTCTATGGAAATGTTCTACAAGATTTAAGACAAGAAAAAAAACCTACAAAAATAACACAAAAAGGAATTAAAGCCTTTCCTCTTTTTTTAAACAATCTGTAAAACTGCTGAGCTTCAGAGTATATTCTAAAAAAAAAAGGAAATTTATCCTTATAAAAAGTGGCATATATTTAACTAAAGCTAGTGTAAAAAACAATTTACATAACATCTCTGAAGGCAATCCTGCAGCAGTTCAGGTAACTTTTATCTTTAAAGATAAGCAAAGGGATTTCAATTCAATCAGAGAAGAAAATCTTAGTTTTGACCAACAGAAGTTAGTTGCTGCATTATTATTAGTGTCATTAACTCATCAAAACAGAAGAGTTCCTGAAATTTCTATTGACCAGCTACTAAAGCCAGGGATATTAATAAAAGCAGAAATTAAAAGAACATGAACTAAACTTCAAATTATTTCTCACATTCACACAATGGGTGATCATAGTATCTTTTCAGCCCAGGAAGAATTTTCTTTCTAATTAGTGAAGTACTAATGCAAAAGAATAGCATTGTTAAAGAGTATTTCATTTATTTTTTTCAGTTTAAACATATTGCTTATCACATTTCATTTTTATTTTTCTCAACTGTTTTTGAAATTACATGATCATGGTTTCAAATTCAATAACTGGAAGAAAATATTATAGATGTTAAATCAGGTTCAAAGACAGAAAGTATTTGTCCCATTTCTTTTAACAAATTAACTTCCGGAAATTAGCAATATACAATGGAAAGATAATTCCTTCCTATGAAAAACTTTCATTATGAAATGTGCCCCTGTAAACACTCATATGCTTGATGGTAATGTTCTGAGTTGCTGTACTGTTGTTATGCAGCTTTAATATATGCCAAAAGTGTTACAGGACGAGTTTGATATGTATAAAACTGGTTGACATTTTTAGTAACATTCTGCTCAGAGAGCATCCCCCTTTCATTTTGGAAGATTTCACAGTATTAAGTTCAATATTTCCACTAATTTTTAGGACAAATAAGGGTGGAAAAAGGCTGAGGATCTCTCAGGTTATAGAATAACATGTTGAGTCTGTCTCTAGTTCCAACCTAAGGCAAATGTTCCTCTTGTCTTTCCTTTCCGAAACGCAATGTCAGTTCCTGAGTAGACAGGATTTTCCCTCAGAGTTCTCTCTGCTTCCCTGAAAGGAAAGGGGATAAAGTATAAAGATACATGGACAGAAAGATTTTATTTGACATTTTTATTCAATTCTAAAGTTACTGCCCATTGGCATAGAAACTTTCAGCACTTGTAACTGAGGTACTCCTGGTAAAAAACAGACTTGCTGAAAAGAGTCTTTGAAAAAAAATCAAAACAAAAAATAATCAGGAAAAGAAAAAAAAAGAAATACACTTTTCTTGGCATTTAACAATGGCAGTTCTTGTTGCTAATCCTACACCATAACACTAGCAATTCTTCTCCTGCAGAATATTGGCGTTTCATTTAAAGTTAGCTTTATTGAAGTTAGTTGCCTAATTTAGCTAGATACTTATCCTGCTGTCAGTCACATACACTTCCTAAGATTACTTCCATTCCCAAAAGGTGCTTAAGAAATGAAGAAGGAGCCACATGAGGACTCTACAGTAACGGGCCACCAAGGTCTCTCCATCTCCCTACAGAGGAATCTAGAGAGTGTAGCCACCCTACTCTTCAGACAGCTAATAGATGAAATGTAGCCCACTCTTCATCTGGTATTCTCTCCAATTTTCCTGTAGTGACTCCCCTAAGCTGCACAAAATAATACTCTCAGTGCAGGAAGTGTTTTGGAGGAACAATCCGTCCTACTGCTCTCCAAATGTCCTTAGCATGTATACACAGGTAGGTGGTGCTGGGATCAAGAGACGAAGTATCTGTCCCTACATACCAGTAATATCTAAGGAAACCAAACCATGATTTAGGGCAGTGCTGGGAACAGTTCTAGCTCCTGGATGCTTTACAGCTACAAGGAAGAGGGACACGGTCTCCTTTTTCTCTGCCAAGCCACAAAGCACCATATGATAGATTTGGCATTTGCATGAAGAAAAAGAGCTCAGACTGTCAGCAGCAGCCCTCCTGCTTGCATGTCATCTCTGTCTTTCTGTCACTTCTAGCACTTGGACCACGGATAGAGGATAACTGCTCAAATCAACCAGGCTTTAAGAACCCAGCTTGATCAGTTGTCATGACAATGAGCAGACAGTGGTAAGAAGTCACAGAATGATGCATGTCACAGAGATGCATGTTTCCACTGCTGAGTATCAGCTGTTTTCAGTGATAATTGAAACATTGCTTTGAAAGACACTGTCCTGCCGAGACCTCCTGCTCAGAACTTTTTCTGAGCAATGTCCAGCTTGGCTTCCTGTGATTCCTTTAAGAATTAGCATGCACGCCCTCAGAGTAAGCAACAGAGCTGGATTAAAATGCCCTCATTAAAATTGCAAATGTCTATTTTAACAATTCTGGAAGTATATGGGGGCTTTATGCAGAGGCATGGTTCAAGCACGTACAGAAAGAGGCCTGAAAAACTCATGAGGCAAATAAACCAGGAACTAGAAGTATCTAAGCAGTAGTAATGACCTGGGAAAAGGTGGCTGCATTCAACAAAAAGTGGCTTATTTTTAATTGTCTAGTGCTGAAAAAGAAAACTTGCACTGATCTTAATTAACAGTAATATCTGGGATAAAATTGCACTTTCAGAGAAGAAAAAAAAGAAAGAAAATACAGCAATGGACATCTAAATGTCACAACTGAGTACAATAAGCAGTACAGTAAGTAAACTGTCATCCTACTTAGACTGTGCAGGGAGTCCTAATAGAGACAAATAGCACTGCTGCCTGGCATGATACATGAAAAATAGCTTCAGCTTTTCACTGAATCATAACAGTTCACCTAATGTAATGACTGCAGAGAAAAGGTATCTGATCTAACGAAGTGCTTTATCTATGTGGGATGTTTCTTTCACCCTGAAAAGTGTCAGAATCACCAGCCACCTACATACTACAACCTATTCATCTGAGCTGAAGAAGTAAGTGTCTTAAGTCTCTTGCCTCCTTTTTGTGTCCAACACTAAAAAGTGTTTTGCCCTAAAAACAGGCAAGGTCATAAACCAAGTCCCAGTACTGCAAATCAAACCAAGCTTTACCCAGGCTAAGAGACTTCAGTGTATTTGTGGTCACTTGCAGGTCTAATTTTATACTTCTTTCACAACTACTTTTAGGACATAAGTAATAAATTGACTTCTTTCCCTTCACACACCTCCAGCTTAGTCCCTGCATCTACCCCCAGGAGGGCAGATCCTCTTCTTCTCTCAAAAGAGCAGAAAAAAATCAAAATAATAAGGATCCCTTCACATTTCTACCACATAGACCAATCTTGCAGTCTGCAAGAACAGCTTATTTCACAAGGGGCCAATTTTAGTGTAAAGGCAATGCTGGCCACTGACTATCATAAAAGACAACCTTTATAAAATTAACTGAAATATGTATGGAAGTCAATGAAAGATGCACTGTTTAAAAGGTGCTTACAGGCTTTTTTTTTTTTTTTTTTTTTTTTTTTCTCCTTTTTTCCTTTCTTTAGTAAAATTAGTCATATTATCCAGATTGAAAAGATCCAAGCTACCAATGTTCCTTTAAAGACCGTTCTACAGGTACAATGAACTAAACCAGTACATAAAGTTAACACTATTCCCCTAGGAAGATAGCTGAAATCACACACCAATTAAAATCTTTCAATGTGTTCACCTAATAGCAAAATATTACAGCAGCCTACACAGCCCAGTAGTTTCTGTATATAAAAATAGCTTTCCAGAAATAACTACCTTGCTTTATTGGACTACTGAATTTCCCAGAGGACCAGTTACTGTTGTTTTATATGTTAACACACTTGTTGTAGAATGAAAGTACTGAGCCCAAATATATTAGTAGTGGTTTGCTTATTGCCTGCAAATGGCAGTTAAACAACAGTAATACAGCTTTAGACTTGAAAGGTTTTTGCTTTCAGAATTTTGGCAAGTTGTTTGAATAACTCCATGCTCCTTTCCCAGTGCATAAATCTCAACACAGTGGGTATATATTCTCAGTCAAATTACTGCAAAGGGAGGGAGCCTTGGAGTTGTCTGAATGCAATGAATTTGGCAAGATAGCTCAATTATTGTACTTTTTAATCTGACATTTTTTTCACTGCTTAGCAAGAGCAAGTGATCAGAACAGAAAGTGATTCCAGAATGTAAATTAGGGTGTCTGATGTAAGGATCTAGTGCATACAAAAAGCTTTATATTGGAAATATTTCCTTTTCTAGTGCACTGCTGGCAATCAAACCTTTGAAATAAAAGAACTGCTTTTCTAACCCTGATGTTGCTTTAGTGGTTAAGAATGCAGCATGTGTGCATATACATACCACACATCTTTGTTTAGAGGCTGCAGTTTCTATTAGATTTAATTACTTTCTCTGACTTTGAATCTAAGGCAGCTTGAAAGCAAAGGCAATTTCTATTAAATACATTAACTTTTCAAAGAGAGATATATGTTAAAGGCATCTGACAGAGGTGTGACTACAAAAAGAAGATTTTATTAATGCATAGCTCCCACTAAATGAAAATACATGCAGCATGACGAATGTTGAAGCATCTAAATGCAAGCAATTAAGACCTGCAGCCTAACGAAGTACATATTTAAAAGATTTGGGACTACAGATTCCCTTAACCACTGCATCTTGACAATGCCATTAAAATTATTCTAATGAGGGTGTTAAGAGTCCAGAATATGCAGGGTTAGATCTTTACATAATGTTGACAGACATTGAAATATCATTCAGGCCTTTTTAATAATTATTGTGGCACAGGAATTTCAGGTTATGGTATTTAAATACACAGGAATTAAGAACTGGAATTAGAATCACAGAATCTTCCTGGTTGGAAGTGACCTCTAGAGATCATCTGGTCCAACCCCCTTGCTCCAGCAGGCACACCTAGAGCAGGTGGCACAGGGCGGCATCCAGGCGAGTTTTGAAGACCTCCAGAGAAGGAGACTCCACA
>JAUBOD010001059.1:1714150-1732008 GCA_032353885.1 Nothura maculosa
TTAATCCTATCTTAGTTATTAAAAAAAATCTAGTTTCACAAGTTACTTAAAAGCCTCTTCACTGCAAGTATTCACTGTGCAAATATGATAGCTGATGTTATGAAGTTAGCCAAAGAACTATTTTTAGATTTCCGTGATTCTCATATAGAATCTGGAGAAGTTACCCCAAATCAAATCACAAGTTCCAGATTCAGCCCATTTATGATCATCTCTTATTTTACTTTGGCAATTACCAACAATCTATACACCTTCTCTAGGAGTCTCATGAGAAACTCCTGCAGTATTTCTGCTGTTTCTTCTTTTGCTAATGCTTGTCAGTTGCAGTCCTCTTAGGAGACTTTCTGTTGCTTATCAAAGATCTTAGACTCGCATATCCGATACCTGTGTCTTCTCCAGCACTAAAGAATGGGCATTGCCTATGCCAAAACTATTTCATACATTTTGACACCTTCACTCATCTCTGCATTAGTTTTATTAAAAGCAATAGAGCTGGGAAGATGAAGAATGTTTTTCCCCATCCACTTTTCCCAGTGAGCCTTTTGTACACCAAGTTACACACAAATTGCTGGATGTCTTCAGCTGCTACTGCCCCCTGTAGGAGTAATTCTGTGTACCTGAAAGTTTCTGCAAATATCAGCTGTTAGAAAAGACAACTTCTTCGCAGAGTTGAATAGAAAGATAAGACTTATAAAAAACCAACAAACATTAAATTCTTACTCTAACTTCTTGTCCTCATCTTTGGGTCAGTTCTAATAGCCATTTATTCCTGCCTGAACAACAAAAAAACTGCAAAAAATACTCCTCATAACTGTTGACCATTTGCCTCATTTAAAAGTTACTCTATATTGCTTTTCTTTTTCTCTTTCTCTAAAATTAATAAATCTGGCAGGGAAAGAACTAATCATATGACTTGTTTGCAAGTCCCTCTAGATTACTGTTTGGGGTGTTTGGCCTGACATCACAGCATTTTGCTGGAAATTAAGCTTGTCATTTACTTATTTTATGCAGTGATAGCAGCATACTATTGCCTCCTCCTGTAAAATCTTTTCCTCAGTGGACTTCTGGCACCAGAAAGTTGGAGATAGTCAAGTGCTGTAATAGAAAACAGCTGGTCTGTGTGATAGGAAAAAGAGGAAAATGAATTTACATGGAGAGCCTCTTGAAACATTGAACTGCAAAATATTTGCATTCTGTTGAGAATTGCATCAACCTTTATTCTTTGCATTTCTTTGAGATCTGACTTTAAAACTCATGTGATAAGCAGAGCATTTAAATATGATTCCTGTTGACATGAGATTTAATTTAGTAATACATTTTCAAACTTTCCTGAGTACACATTTAACACACACAATCACAGGGTGGTTTGACATATAGTCAAACCTCTTTATGCTCAAGCTGAGTCACCTAGAGCACATTGCAGAAGATCACCTGCAGGCAGATTTTGAATAACTCCAGAGAAGGAGACTGCACAACTTCTCTGGGCAGCCTGTTCCAGAGCTCTGTCACCTTCACAGTCAAGATATTCTTCATATTCAGCTGGAGCTTCCTGTGTTTTGGTTCATGTTTGTTGTCCTTCCTCTTGTCATTGAGCACCACTAAACTGTCTATTATCATCCTCTCTACACCCTCTATTAAGGTATTTATACATATTGATAAGATTCTCCCTCTCTCAGTCCTCTCTTCTCCAGGCTGAACAGGCCCAGCTCCTCAGCATGTCCTCACAGAAGAGTCCACTGCTCCAGTCCCCTAAACATTTCCCTAGCCCTACCCTGCACTCACCCCAGTAGCTCCATGTCCCTTTTGTACTGGGGAGCCCAGAACTGCACCCAATATTCCAGGTGCGGCCTCACCAGAGCTGAGTAGAGGGCAGAATCACCTTCCTCCTCCTGCTGACAACGCTCCTCCTGATGCAGTCAGGATCCCCTTGGTCTTCTTGGCCATGAGGGCACACTGCGCCTCATGGTTAACTTGGTGTCAACCAGGTCTTCCAGATCCTTTTCTGCAGAGCAGTTTTCCAGCAGATCAATCAGTCACCCCAGCAAGTTTGCCAACGATGGACTCTGTCTCTTCATCTGTGACACTGATGAATAAGTTGAACAGTGTTGGCCCCAGTGTTGATCCTTACGGGGCACACAAGGTACAGCCGTTTAGCTGTACTGTAAACATTTGCCTAAATATGCTAAGGAGGACCAGTTATAAATAATCCTCAGTTTTTAAAGGAAAACCAGGCAATTCTGAAGCGTTCACTTAAGATCATTTCTCAAAAGTTTATTAATGGCCCCACAGTCCTTAAAAGTGCTGACCTTGCAACAACATCAATAAATTTTTAATTTGTAGAAAGATGCTTAAGAGGATTCACATTCCAATGTCATTTATTTCTAAAAAAAATCCAGTACTTTGTGAAATTAATTAAATAGTGATAGAAAATAATTATTTATAAAATACTTGTTCATTACTATGATTAAAATATTAACCACAAGAATGATTAACTGACATTTGAGGCACAGTTTTAAATATGGCCACAATGACCTATATTCTTTTTCTCTTTTGTAAAGTAGCAAGAATCATTCTTATTCTCTTTTTTCATCAAATCATCATTATGTTTAGAATAATGCGTTCAGCCAGGACAGTTTGCACAGTGCAGCTTCTAATTTCTGAGAGCTTAAAATTTAGAAAGAAAGGTAATTCAATATGAGACATAATGTCAAGGACAGATTTGACAAAAATAAGCTTATAACATTTTTTCATATCCTTTCTTTGTTGGCTAGATATATTATCACTGGTGCAAGAACAATTTCAAAGAGAAGGTTGGAAATTGGCTTACTGAAAATGTAAGTGAGCTCCAAGAGGAAAACATAAATATCAGGGGAAAAAGAGAGAGAGCATGTAAAGGCTGCTAGGTGGTGGATTAAGGAAATTGAGATCATGTGAAAGGCAGGGAAAAGTCAGACTGGACTGAATATCAGAAAATTGAAACCAATGTGGAAATGTAGAGGAAATTGCCAAAAGAATTAAAGATGAGGGTAGCGTGAGGCAGGTAAGATAATTTTATGGCAGAATTTTGAAGACTGAATCCTAAGAGGCAGGAAATTGCTGTAACATGGGACTATGATAAGTCCAATAGTAAGGGTAATGAAGAATGTAGGGATATTTTTAAGAGTAATCAAGTGTAACACATAATTCAGATGCGTAGGCAGAACTGACTTTGCAGTTAGATTACATTTTTCATACATTCTAAGGAAGCTTGAGAATAGCCTTCAAGGAGATATAAAGATATCTTTTTTATTTGTTATCAACCTCAACTATTAATGATCAGCTTTCATTTATTTGAATAAAAAAAAATTCAAATTTATTTTCCAAGAATATTAAGAATGCAAGTGATGAGAAGTCACCCAACTATGAATCAGAATATGTTTTTATGTCAGCAATTTCTGAAGACTATCCTGAAAATAATCTTAGAAGTTAGCACAGAAGTGAAGGCTTACATAAAGGCAAGAAAATTACAAGATTTACAAAACTAGTGACTCAACACTATAAAAGTCAGAGAAATAATGAGGTGGATCAAGTGAATGAATAAGAAAGGTACGAGAGGCAGCAGCTTCTGCAGAGGCACTATCACAGGCAGTGGTAATCTGATTATCAAGGAATTGCACTAGGAATAGAAGCCCAAGCTTATTAATTTGGGTAGTTTTAAATAAACAGCACAATCCTGTAGGGACAAAATTCTGAAAAGCTATGGTTGAAGATGGCCGTGTTTATTAAGACAGAAAGAAGAGGCATAAAAGCAACGTGAAAAGAATTTGTATTATATTATGTTAGAAGCAGGAAAATGGTAAGGAAAAATGATCAGTTAATTAGTGGGGAGAGTGAATAAATAATGAAAAATACTGATAAAGTATTCACTGCCTTTTTGGTATGAGTCTTCAGACAAACAGATAAACAGCAGCTTTATGTTAACGCAAACTTCCTAACTAGGTAGTTCAGGCCAGCAAAGGGAAGGAACAAATTACAGAATACTTAGATCAAGGAGATATATTGGCACAATAAAGCAGATTAATTCCGATTCACATTTTAAAAAGAACTAGCAAAATTAATTCCTGAATCATGTGCAATTAATTATCTGAGAGAACTTGTTGGGGAGGGAGACAGAGGTGATAGTAAACCCTGGAATCCTGGAGAACCATAAATAAAATATGTATCTCTGGGATGAGTAAAAAGTAGAAGAAATAATAACAAAAATAATGAAACCACAACTACATAATGGAAAAGTATGAAACAATCGTTTAATTAGCCTTTGAAGGAAACATGAAAGAAAACATCTCAAAAGGAAATATGAAAGTATATTCTGTCAAAATCATCCCATCTTCTTTGACAGTACAGAATTGATAGGGGAAATGAGAGACATTTTATATCTTTACTGTTGAAATATACTGCAGCTAAAATTATTTTAATGTGGAAAGACTAGCTGAAAAAGCTCTGTTCAAGCTGTAGGGTTTAGTAGTTTCTGGCTACCTTCAGAGACCATATCTATCAATGCCTTTGATAGGAATGTTCTGGATTTTCCCTGCTAGACTGAATGTTGGAAGAAGGTGTAGACATATAAAAATTATGTTGGTGGCAAGCTGGATAAATAGAAAGCCCTTTAGGAAAGACTGCTAGAATAAGAATTGCCTTGCTAACTTGACGGAACAATCTGTAATTAGTAAGAAAAAAAAAATCAATAGAAATACAAAATTCTTCACGCTACAGTTATAGAAAATATGATTACCAATTTCTGCTCATGTTCATCAAAGAAAGAGCTAATTTTCAGACATCTTCCATATATCTTGGATCAGAAATGGTCTTGAAGAAGCAGGATCTTATTTCAGTCTCTTTAAGCTCTTTCTGGTCATACATTTCATGGCTTTAAAATGTGTTTTCTTTGAAAACTACTTTGTTTTTTAAAATCTACAAGGCTTATATACATGTTTTCCCATGTGCTGTTATTCCTATTTTGTTTAACACTGTGATATTCATCAGCTGTCCAGGCAATTAAGAGGAACATTCTAGCAGTATGTACAAGTAACTTAATCTTAAATGTATTTTTCAATTTCCTTACTGTTTTTGCCAAGTTTCAAAATAGGAAATGAGTTTATTTAATCATAACATTTAAGCTATTTTCAAATCAGGCGTTTTAAATCATATTTAACAAAGTAAGCAGTAAGAAAATTTCCACAACAATGACTTGAAAATAGCAGAGTTTAACAGCACAGTTACCAAAAAGCTTTGGGGAAGACAGTGATACAGACAGGATCATGATATCCGTGTCTATTAGAAATAGATTCAAATGGCTCTTAAAACAACAGTCCCAAAATCCTGTCAAGAAAAAAAAAAAGATAGCCCGCCAACACCAAATGAACTCTGTGGGGAATAAACCAACAGTCACCTGGAAAGATTCTGTGGGTTCTATAATGTTAGTTTTTAGCTCACAGTTCTTATCCCATTTTGGAGCACATGAGAGAGACAGGAATGAGGAGACATCCCTGGGGCTGAGGGGTGGCAGGGAGGGCTGGGAGCCAGAGCAAGGCCTCGGGAACAGCCCCAGGCCACTGACTCACGCTGGCTGGAAAAGAAGCAGGGATTCACACGAACATCACACAGGAGTTACCGCCAGCTTGGGAGTGAAGATGATGCGTGGTACAAAAGAAGTGCCTTTCACATGCCACCATTTTAACAGCAGGTGGGCATTCTGGGTCAGGCATGATAAGAAGAACGTCATCTTTTCATATTTCATGATGAAGAGATTGAAAAAATATTTAAGTTAATGGTGTCACATATATTTACTTCATAAGATTACTGTGCCACCTCAGCAGCAGGAGGAGTTTGCAGTAAATGATGCTTTTCCTGATCTGCTTAGTGCAATGCTATTGTAACTTAGCCTTCATAGTGTCCCAAGACCTTGTATAAAAAATTCATATAAGGATATTGTGTTTGTAAACTCAAATGAACAAACAAGCAAACAAAAAAGACTTAAGCCTTGCTCATTTTACTTAAAGGAATAATTTAGGTCACTGCAAACATAGAAAACTATCATTTCCTCTCATCCTCAAAGAATAAATTGAGTGTTGAGATTGCTTTCAAAGACAACCAACACTGTTTTCAAAGAACTGGCCACAAATAAAACATCCTAGAGGCTTAATAGAACCAAGTGAGGTTTATTTGATAGCTTATGTTAGAATCAGCAGAGAATGCATGTGAAACAATGATTTTATGGTGTATTTTATGCAGAAACACTACAGTGTGTTTTGACCATTCTGAATTAAAATTTCATGCTTCGATTTATCTTTGCTAATATCCAAATTTCACAAAGCTGAGTGGAACATAAACATGATTTTCCTAAGTTCATCTATTCAAAGATCCTTAACTTGGAGAAATACGGAGATTTGCAGAACAATGTAATTTTTAATTTCACTCATCCCTTCTCAAATGGGATCAATGCATTCATTAGTAATTACTTGCCTTTTAATTTTCTTTCTACAGCTAATTGCATTTTGTCTCTCTCTTTACACTTTTGGAAAGGCACTAAGTTTGCATTTCCCTGCTGTATTCAAGCAGCAGCAATGAATATCTGGTGGTAAGTAAACCAACTTCAGTTTATCACATTTAATATTTTATTGGACCTTGCACGCCTCTTCAATTTCTTCCCTAATTTTATAGAACTGATTAAAAATCTTTAATGTTGATGTAAAACACAAAATAAATAGAAGAAATAATCCATTTGTGCAATTCTAATATGAAGACCCACTGGAATAACTCACTATTCAGTCCATGAGTAAAGAATTATGATTTTGATCATGCTTACGTTCTTTCTACTTCTTTTTCCCTAATCTTTAAAGAATAGCATAAAAAGCTACTAATATTGATCTTGGAAATGTCCTCTGTATAAAATAAGAACATTTTAAAATCAAGTAATTTCATCCATCCACTACTTTCACCCCAAAATTCATAATAAATTAGACTTTAACTTTCCCGAATAGCCACTTCTGGGGTGGTAAACAGTCACAGCTTTCACATAAAATATGTCAGAAGTCCTAAGTAAATAGATGTCTAGATTTTTACTGGTTAGTCTGTATTATGTCTCTTAGCATGAGGGATACTGTGAGGTGGTTCAGAAATGTTCGAATCAATTGCAAACCTCCCTGGTTATCAACTGAAACGAGCTCTTACTATCCTTTCCTCTTACACATTCTGCTACAGAAAAGAAAAAATCTATACTCCCACCCTCTGGCTAATTTTAAAAGATGATGTGCCATAATGGAATTACTTCTCTGCTCATTATCTCAGCATCCCACTTCGGCATAACAGTTATATTCAACTTACTGACTTAGATGGCCAAAATTCTGTGAAAGATTTACCCTCTGTTGTGACTTTAAAAAAATGAAAAAGAAAATGAGAACTAAAAAGGCTTATGGGCTCCTCTAGAGAAAAAAGACAAAAGCAGTAAAATCATATCTCACATTTTACTACAAAGTGCAGTGGTAGGTACATTTTGGGGGCTCACTTTAGCAAAAATAAAAAGGTGGTATATCATTCTCCAATGCCCACAATCCTCGTTTCTGAAAGCTTAACTTAGAACTACAGGAAAAATAACTTTAGTGATGCCAAATATAAAATGTGCCCTAAATCACAGGAGTTAGTTCAATGCTTTTCGAACTACTGTTCAAAACTCTGCAATAATCGATTTCATTGGCAACTGCTATGGCTGCATCAATATTTATCTTTACACTAACACTTTCCTTAGATAGAGGCAGAAGGAAGAAGAGTCATCCTTCTCTCTTTAATGAGCAAAACTGAACCAAATTCAAAGGAAAACAGGAATTTTGTTAATCCTAAGTGTCTATCAAGCTGGAGATTAACATAGCACTGTCAAATATTGCAATAGCATTAAATCTTTTCAGAAAGGGGTCAGGAAGGGATTTTGGAGAGCTAGTGGTAGGGGGACAGGCCTTTCTCTCCTCTCCATCTCAAAGTCCCTGGCTTCTCTGGCAATCCTGTCTTGCTGGGGAGACATCTCCAGGGGTAAAGATAGTGACATGAAGGGATCAGCAGAGCAAGGCATGATGTTAAATGCATATCGCAATTTCCAAAGCTTTTTAATTAAAAATAGTCTTTTAAAAGTTTAACAAATTTTAAAGATCCAAACTTTATTTTTTTTTCTCATGAATGTCATAAAATAAGGACATCTAGTGTGCTAGTCAGCTCTGCATTCAGACACCAGCAACTGCTTACCTAAAACACAGATGGCAACTTGTGTTCTCCATGCTTGATTTCTCCTCATCCTCAGTAGAGGATCAGGGTCCAGGTCTAATTCTCCCCTTGGCATCTACAGTGGCCCCTAGGAGCTGTGGAAACAAACGTAAGTGTCCCATAGGCCTGGTGAAATATTTAAGAGCCCGCATGGGTGCCTCCGAGGCAACTTGCTGCTGACACGGACAGGCAAGGGAGCACAGGGAGCTTTAGCCACCATTGTGTCCCCCAGCATGAACTCAAACAAGGGCTGCGCTCACTTGATCCCCACCAGCAAAAGAAGCAGCTCAAACTCTTACCTCACATGTAGGTGCCTACACTGCAAACATATAAATGTTGCTGTCTAAAGAGAAAAGCCATCCCCAGGGATCATTTGTAGCCGGATAAAAGATTTCCCAGTTAAAAGTGGCTTTGACTTTGACAAATATGAACCTCTTAGTGCTGATCAGGAATTTGATCTTGTATAGTTATTTCATAAAACACTCTAGTTTTGCTTTGTGTGAAATTCTACGATTTCTGAATTATTCAGCAAGAACATGACCCTGTCAATCTGCTTGATATCTTAAAAATCTATGAAAGTTTATTAAACTTGAAAAAGCAATAGTAGTCTTCTAAATCCAACAAAAGCTTTGGTGTTCCAAAGTGACCAGAAAGAACACTGGAGCAAATGTTTCTTAGAGATACAGCTGAGGCGTTAAACAGAAAATAATGACTTTTGCATGAGCTCCCATATTTTCTGACAAGTTGGTAAATATTCTCCTCTTAAGACTATAAAGGAGTCTTGTACTTCGTTTGATATTGTTCATGTTCCTTTGCATGGAATTATTTCACAAAATAATGATCTTATCTTAATGTATGCTCTCAAAATGCATTGACTCTTGGATAGAAACAGACCTAACATACGGACGTAACAGTCTGAATGACAGGGCTTTGCTAGCATTTTATTAGGAATATATAAAAGACAGCATTGACAATTTTCAGTCTGACCTGTCATACTTTTTCTAGGAGAATAGTAATTCTGCCACTAAGACCTACTGCTTTGGTCTCTTATTTCCAAATCACAGCTTCTGTCTGCAAACAAATGCTGCCACACCATGATTAGGAGGTGCAAGAGGGAATGCCTTTATGGTCTGGTGAGTGGTGACTTGAGCTTTCCGATTTCTTCTGAAGATGTTATGCTGCTAGTGCTTGAATTGTTTCTGCCTCTGTTTTTTTTCTCAATTGCCCTCTGCAGAAGGTTAATAGCAGGTTTAGAATGCCAAAGTTTTCTAGCCAGTGAATCACAATCTCGGATTTCTCAGTTAGCAAAGTGAAACCAGCTGCTATTTTAAGTGGAACACTTACACTTCCCCGCCGCCTCTCTCCACAGATGCTCTTCAGTTGTATAAAGAAATTGATCATTTTGTCTCTTTTGCAAGTCTTTAGAATGTCACTAATTTCTTATTTACCAAGAATTTCTCATTTAATGCAAGTTGCACTGCAGAAAGGCTACAGCTACCCTGTATGCTCTACACTGCTCTCACAGCTGGATAATGAATGATATCCAGCATAGAATTAAAATTCATAAGCATGGCACTTCTCGTAAACATGAAACTGCATCCTGTCTGTAAATATCTTGTAATGATGTTGTGAATTAGTATACTTAAGTTATTTCCAGGTTAAAACTTCATTACTCCTGTTATGAAGAACAACTTACTGACAGATTAGCAAAACCAAGCTGACTTTACAATTATTATTTTCTCCTGTTTGTCATGCTATTTACGTTTTGTGTTTCACTTGACTTACACAACTTTTATTACCAAATGTCACCCCATGCAGCTGCAGAGAGTCAACAACTCCGATTTCCATTGTTATATTTCACATCTTTTGGAGCTTTTCTGCTCTCTGCTGCAAATATCAATGTATAGAAGAAAGGTGAAATTTTAGACCTTTTGATCATTCTCAGGAGGAGTAACTGTCAACAGGATGTGGCCAAAGCCCTTTTATTCTAGTATAGAAGAAGAGAAAAAAAATGACACTGCAGACAGAATATCTTTTCTTTCACCCTCTTCATTATGAGTCTACATCATACATGTTCCTCTGGTCTCCAGTTACTCTCTGCTCACAAATCATCCTACCTTCACCTTTTAATCGGTCATTGCATTGATCTGGAATACTATCAACAGCTATAAAACTGGATGTATAGCAATGAAAACATGACCACTTTAAAATAAGAGCTGATATTACAAAAAGAGCTGTGATTTAATGAATTAATTAAGGAAAATGTGAAAAATTATTCATTAATTAAAAATGATGGTTTTCAGTTAGTTTGCGCATCCTCTGGAAGTACATTATTACAGGTTGCTCAGCCTGAGATAAGTCTCTGCCCTGTGTGAGGACATCTCCTAAGTAGTGAGATGTATCCAAGGTGTTTGCAGTGCTGCCTAGTGCTTGCCTAGTGTTTTGAATTCCATACTATTAGTAACTAGTTGAGGTCCATTATCCGAGAGATTTTAAAGTTCCTTTAAAACTGAACCAAATTTAAAGAATGCCCTGTAAATCAATAGAAAAATTTCTCTGTACTTAATATGAGTAGCAGACTATCTATCTCCCTTCTACATCCATTACCACAGTACTTAACATCATAGGGAAAATATAATAAATGAAAATTCTGATTCACTCTGCAAACATCTTTCCTAAATTTTAAATGCTTAGCAAAGCCAAAAAAAAAAAAAAAAAAGAAAAGAAAAAGGAGAAATTTGGGCATCTTCCTCTTTCATACAAAATTGACCTTGATAGACTAGTTAAAAAAATAATCAGTTTGGTATTGGCCATTTACTATTAGCCATCTCCTATTTATTGAGACAGACACATAAACATAAACTTTAGGATGAAATATTCTTCATGCATGTTATTAGTATATAAGCTGCCACTGATAAATATCTTTTGGTATAAGAAGAGTTGTAATAGTAATTTCATTAAATTTGTGAATTCCTTCTCTTCACTAAAAATATAAGTACTTTTTAAGAATAAGTAGAGCTACAAGATATATTAAGGTAGTATTTAAACAAATAAAGGAAACATTTTTTTTCTTTATGCACCTGGCCTAGAGACATTCATTGTAGGAATCTTTGGCATTTGTAGTGATGAGGAACAGATATTGAAAATATTTAATTCATTCAGCCCTTCAGAATCACCATTTTTAGTGCTTTTTTACAATTTCTTAGGTTTGCTAAGTTAGTTAATATTAATGCAGTATTATTTAAAAAAAGACTTTCAGAGAAGGTTTTATCTGCTATCACCTTTTCCTTGTCATCATAGATCATGGAAGTGTGGATAGTTGAGTAGGTGTGGATAGTTGAGTTAGGTTAGATGAGCTAGCCAAGAATAAATTTAGCCAAACTTTTCTGAACTCTTCAAAAGTTTCTATGTTTTCTATGGATTTGATTCAAGACTAGTGTGATTTCCTATTTCATAAAAATTAGTTCATTCCTCTGAATATACCAGCAAGGCAATACACAATATAACAGAGACACGTCAGTTAAAAATATTGAAGTATAAATTAGTAATGTGCCATATTTAAATAATTGCCAGAGGGACTTTGTATTAGCTACAAGAACATCTGAGATATACTGAGAAGAATATGTGGCTGACCAGCAATCTATTAATACTCAATATCACCTAGTTATAGGATGGTGTGGATGTAGCAGCTTGCTGGAATGGTTCCTATACACATATGCTTATTTGCTTTTATAATAGAGTAGATAGATCAGTGCCAAGAAGATAGAATAAAAATTCCCAATAAGCAACTTGCTGGTAAACATTTCAAAGGTGCTATGAAACACTGCTTGAATTATTAAGCTATTCCAGGGACAAGCCGGGTCATTGCTTTTGCCAACGCTAAGAGCTGTAAGATTAGAAGAACAGTGACATGGTAAAATAGTCACTCTAGGAGGAGTGTGGAAGGTCTATAATGCAAGATTAAAATTCAAGCTTCTGACAGTTATAAAAGGATAGAAAATCTCTAAAAAGAATTTTTCTACTAGTATTTTGGTCTCAATGAGGAAGTAAATGACCATAATTAGCTTTTCTATGGCTAAAATAACATTCAGAAAGGCACTGAATCATGACCTCAACAAGCAGAGACACTGAAGAAAAATATATATGTATATCACTCCCAAATTCCCTTTTACAAATCAAAGCCATTCGAAGGCTTAGATGAATGAAGGTCAAACACATCAATACACATAGATGATGGCTTTTGGAAAGCATTTTTTTCCTTCTGGCTTAAATGATCACTAAGATTGATAACCAGTAAAAATAAATTGCATTGCAATATGAAAGGAGACACTTTTGGGGAAGTTTTGCATCACTGTTTTGGGGTTTTTTTTCTTTTTTTTTCCTACCCTGCTGTTCATAATTCTTTCTCCAGAGCGTAAATTGCTGTCATGAATGTAATCTTCCTGTTCTCAGACTTTCTTCCTTTCTGAAGGAGATTGCTAAACAGTCCTTAGATTTTTATACAATGGAAGTGACTTTTGTTAAGTTGGCTTTCATAACATTGTCTCGTAACATACAGAACCACAGCCTCAACGACATTTAAAATACAGAAATAGCAGGCACTCAAAATCCTGCAATTAGCAGCCACAGAATCTATTTAAGCAGGTAATGTCAAAGGAATGAGAGGCAAGCAAGCATGAAATAGTAAAAACAAGTGGCGCCAGTGACAAGCAATCAGTACCACAATAGGGAATATTCAGGAAGCAAACAGAATTAATTTTGAAAGCTCTAGTCCATCAAACCAACAAAACAAACCACATACTTGGGAATGCAATTACAGTTAGGTGTGAGAGTAGCAGCAATTTGACTAGACGGGTGCAAAAAAAAAGTTTACAAACTTGCAATCCTTTTCAGGAGCTGCACCTATGTTACATCCATACCAAAAATAATAAACTGTAGCAAGATCAAACAAGCATGTAAAATTATGGAATAAGCTCTAGCAAAGTTACATATTTACTCTGCAGATCAGAAAGAGGCTTTATAAGCAAATAGGGAAGGAAAAGAGGGCTCTGGACATAGCGTGGTGATAACAAATTTAATTGAAAGACCTAATACTCTACAGTGACTTTCTGAAGAGCTTTGTGGCAATGTCTTAGAAGGTGGGCACAACCTTGAACAAAAAAAAAAAAGAACGGAAAGGCAAAAAAGTCCCAGAGCTCTCAGTATTGCTCAGCCGAGGAATTTGTTCTGACCAGACAGCACAGATCAGAGCAGGAAAGCAGATCTATGAGGTGTCAGAATAAGAACACTAATTCCAACTTTGATTTGGGTTACAGAAGAGAGACTGAAAGAGCTTTGAGATTTTATAGCACTCATTACCCTAATCTCTGCCAAAATTTGTGCTGCTGGTCTCACAAGGGAGCAAAGAGTTGGAAACAGACACTGATGACCACTTCCCAGTAGTGTCATAGCCCTGGCAAGGGCCTTTCATTGCGAAGGCAAGCTTGTCAGAAAGCACACAAAGAAATGTAAAGCTCAAAGGGAGGTACCCTGAGTGGGCAAAGCATAGCTAAAATGTTCATCTGAGAATATCTCACAGTATTTCAGCAGTTTTCTATGCTGTGTAGTACTGACCTGCGTTAACTTTGGTTTTTCTTTTGTTCTATATCATTTCCCCTGAGGAAACATGACACACATACACAATATGCAATTGTTTCTGTGTGAAAAAAAAAACTGAGCAAGGTCACCCCACGCTGTGCTGAAAAAGGCATTAATGGCATCTTAGTATCTTCAAGTAACAACGCCATTTAGGTATGTCATTGCAATAAAGTGCCGCACACTCACAGCACTACAGCAAAATTAATCAATATACGATGTACTGGACTGCAACTAAAATTTGAGTGCAGTTTGTAAAGGTGCCTTAAGGCATGCTGTGGTAAATGGTAACTTGCTAAAGGTAGCCTGAAACCACAACAAGATAAGCACAGCTTGCTTAATTTTCTTTTCAAAAGTCTCAAGTGTAAAATAGAAAAGCATATATCATGCTTTACCTAAACAACTATATCCTTGTGCGACTGACAAAGTACATGGAAGGTGTTTTTAAAACTCAGATGGCCTGAAGTCAAATATACATAGAAAATGAACTGTCTGCAGCTTGCTCACAAAAGCAAATATTTTCTGTGAGGTCAGATTACTGTGTCTGTGTTAACTTATGCTTTTAACATATTTCCTCTATCTAGAGCTAATTTCAAGCTCTGGAATGCAAACATACTTTGGGAATAAGTGTTCACTGACTAAAGAACTGTGTTCACTGACTAGAGAACACAGCAACTTTTTCCAGGAATCTCAGTTTTTAGTAATATGATGTAGTAGCCAAATAGCACCTGTCAACAGGTGCTTGATCTGAATATGGCAATGCATGCAGATATATTCAGAGAGAAGTGCTATGCAAATTATTGGAGTTACCAGTGTACCCAATCACTTTATGGGACAGGACACAGGATAATCTTCCCTTCAGCCAGCTCCAGAGCAGACATCCACTTGGTACGGACCCAAGGCAATGTGTGTAAAGGTGCACACAGTTCTCCTTCCTGAGGACTTGCTTCATATTTAGCTTTAGCCATCTTCGTTACAGGGAGCTCATGCTACCAATTTATCCAGCAGTCAAAAGAAATAGTGCACAATTATTTTCCTCATTCTCAATTCTCATTTCTTTTAAATACCAGAGAAAAGCCACTGGTTTTCATTAGCTTTAGTCAAGGATGTCTCAAGCTACTCTAGTTCAGCCCCATGCATTCATAACTTGCTTTTGAATGGGCTTTGAAAAGCATGTGCCTCGTTTTTATTGAAAAAGATCAGGCTTCTCCTTCAATCTCACTCTTAGCTATACATGGGCTATCCTTGCTGACAGTTGCTCCATATAAGCTGTTCTGCAGTAATTTGCTATCTTCCATCTTCCTGTTTTCTCCTCTTTCCCATTTCCCCACTCTCAAAAGTCTGAGTGAGTTTCCACAATTTGTCTGTATTATATCCAAAATATTCACTCAGAGCTGTTGGGTAGCTGTCTTGTTCTGAGATATAGGAAATGCAGAAGGGAAGGTATTTCTCTCTGAGCCTGAAGAGTTAGGGCTCCAGATTAGAACTCCATCCACACAGAAAACAGGTCCCGGATCTTTCAAACTTTGGACTGGTTAAGAATACACTTCAAAATAGCTCTCCAACTTCAGTAGTTGCTATAAATGGTATGACACGACACCACTACCATTCAAAAATAAACAAACAAAAGTATTGTCTTTGAAAGAATAGCAGATACCCATTGACATGGACAGTAGCTGGAAACTGCAACAGAAAGGAGAACCTGACTGCTTCTTGAACTCTGAAAAAGGATGGCAGCAAGACATGTGCTTTAGGGAAATTCTGACACTTTTGGGTAGGATGCTGGGTTTTGTGCTTTGCCCCTTGCTTAGTGTTTTCCATACACTTATTGGAAACAGAAACCTAAGTCTGGAATACAGATTCTGTTCAGGGAGCCACAAAAGTCTCTGATTTCTGAAGTGCTTAAGACCTTTAACATGAAAATTATCCAAAATTGAAAGGCAAATAACTTCTATTTTATCCTCTATAACTGAAAGTGGATTTTTTTTTCTGAATGATATTTTATTAGATCAGTACCTGAAAGAATAGGTTTACTCTGCTACTGAATAGGCCATACTGACTGGACACAATACATTTAAAAACACTCAGGGGTTTATTGACTAGTAAGAAACAATGTCAATAGAGTCACAATGCCTTCCACAAATTTAATTTCATTTAAAGTTTGGGAATAAAGGCAGAAGACATGAAATGGGAGCAATTACAAGAGCAGGTAAACAGTAATCTCTAGTTCATGCTAGACCTGTCAGCTCCTTTCTCTCATTTTCTACAATCTCCTTTCTTCAAGGAAAGTCTTCCATGTACGCAGATTATCTCTCTGCTGCAACACCTCATTTAGCTCTTCATGACTTTTCATCCTCTCTTCAGCAAACTACCAACATTTTTATTTTAACTGAATAAATTGTCAAGGACTAATAAGCATTTTTTTCTGTTCAAACAACAAAAATTGTTTAACCTAGAATGACAAAAACTCAGAACTAGGTCTACAACTAAATTTCAAAGTCTGAGTACTACAGAGGTGATCTTTATCAAAGGAAATATTTGTTTGACCATTAGGGAATATAGAAAAAGAATTCTAAGCTAAAGGTACATCAAAGGAACAGAAATGATGGAAGACAAAGGAGGAGGTGGAAAAAAAACCATAACCTTTGTAAATGCTCTGGGTTCTAAGGAAAACACACACAGAAGAAGTGTATGCATTTTTAACCCAACAGTTTGACTGATCCAACAGATCCAACATGGTTATTCACAAGAATTCTCAGATGCACAGGTAAAAGAAGCATGAGCTGTTGTTGCAATAAGATGAGAGAAAGTACCAGCCAGGATCAAAAAAAAAAGGAGGGAATTAACTGTTTGAATTTTAAAAGGTAAAATTTGTACTGCAGTAACTGAGGAATCAATGTTTTCTTCATGGAGTCTTTCCTTTGCAATTTAGCATAACTTTATATCATTAATGTCTCCTTTTAACACAACAAATTTCTAGTAAGTCATTGTCTCAGTCCCAACTGGAGAACAGTGAAAGACTATTTCATTAAAAAATCATAAACTTTCAAACAAAACCTCTAAGGCAAACACTGGAGACTGACAAAATCAGTAGCAAAAATGTGCTATATCCTGGCCTCCTCAAGAAAATAATAATAATTGTAAGGGTAAGGTCCTAAAAGTGTCTCTGAGTGATTTAAGAAATAACAATTAAATAGAATATTAAATTAAAAATAAAAACGGAGGAATCTAGAGAAAAACAGATGAGTGGTATGGTAATTCAGAATAAATTAATACATTATAAAGGAGTATTTGGACTGAGTATACTCTTAATATTAGCATAAAGTTGCATTAGCACATTCTTTGACTAGACGAGGATTAACATAGTCGGTGGCTGAATCATCACTTGGGGAATGGAATATAAATGTTCTTTCTCCAGAAGCATTTCTAAAATGATAAATCCATCCCTAGTCTGAATACATATATTATTTAGTCTTTAAAATAAAGACATTGATGCAAAAATAATATCAAGATCCTTAACTGCACAAACAACACAAGACTATTTAATTATATGGTTGCAAAAGGGGTTGTTTATGTTATGAGATAATAACATCCAGCTTTTCTTCCATCTTGCCCAAATTCACTTTAAAACTAAGATATTTGGCTCTGAATTTCTGTCAAATACTGCAACAAAATATAGTTTGCAGCTGAAGCATCAGGAAAGAGAGGGAGATGAGTACCATCAACATAGCAAAAGAACATTACACTGATGGTGGAAAACTGAAGAGACAGCATATAAAAATCAGAAAATACAGTGGTCGTTAAGCAAAGCCTGGATAGAGCAATTCCACACGAAGCAAAGTAGAGCAGGGAAGAGTTGATCAACAGCTTCTGAAATCATTCAATAAGCTGTTGCCAAAGTGGCAACAAAATATCAGCAGCATAGGATATTCATTATT